>CAUYRT010027850.1:0-44659 GCA_963574885.1 Lepilemur ruficaudatus | reverse complement strand
CAGATTTCTTGCTGCAGTGGAAACTGATGACATTTTTAATTTTCTCGGCTAACAAACCATAGAATTCCCCCACCTCTGGGCTTTCTTCATAAATAAGATGAAGGGGAGGGGCATGCTTGAAATGTATTTGGAGATGGGTATGAGAGGTCTCAATAGGGGGTAGGAAATCCTCTAAAACTGATTTATGTGAATAGCTGTACAACTTGGTAAATTTACTAATAACCATTTAATTGTACACTTAAAATGGAGTAAAGACATGATATGTAAATTACCCTTCAATAAAGAAAAAAATAAAATTGTTATTGTCATTTTCAAAAAAAAAAAAGATCATGAAAATATTTCTTATTTCAGCTAGTAGAATTGGAGTTTTCTGTTACTTGCAGTCCAAACCATCAAAACAGGTCATGTTACTCTAGGGCTGAGAAACCAGTGTGGACAACTTTTGGATGTTACATAATGTTACCTTAAATGAATAATAAGGGAAATTTTTCTTGATTAACACATGTCTACCTTTATGAATTCTAAATCATTTGCTTGATGCCTTAATTTAAAAAATGCTTATTCATTAATTGGAAACATGGTAAATAGAAGGAAATCTCTCCTGATCTTTGGACAAGAATTCCCCTAACACCACTGTGAAAGAATGATTCTCTTGACTCTACCTGTGGTTGGAGCCTTTTAACTTCCTTTTCTTTTCATGGACAAACTGGAAATTTCTTTTTTCTTCTTTTGCTTTCTTCATCTCTTTCTCTCTTATTCTTTAACTCATTTATCCTTGAAACTATTCAAGCAAAATCTACCTGATTTTGAAATGCAATGACCTTTTTTAAAGCTTTGTATTATTTAACCACTCCCTGCCACTAGGTATAGTTAATCACCCCTTCTTTCTCCTCGCTAATTTCTGTGGCGCCATGCCAACTTGGCTTTCCATTGTACCTCTTGGGCCACTCATTCTGACATTACTCTATGGTTCCTTCTTTTCTATTTGATGTTCAATGTTGGTGATCCTTAGAGATCTCTTCTTTGCCCTGTTTTCTCTTCCCACTGTATCCATTTTCCCTTGGTAATCACCTCTATTCCTGAAACTCTGCAAACCAATGACTATTAAGTTTAATCTCTAGCTAAGATCTCAATAAATATTCATAAAATAAATGAAATGAATGAAAAAATTTCTCTTCTAAGTCTAGAATCAAACATCAAGGTACCTGGACTTTCACTTTGATGTCTCACAGCATTTCAAATTCAACACATCTCAGTAAAGAGTCATCTTTTATCCTCCCTATATCTTACTCTTCTGTTTGCATTTCTTGTCTCAGTGATTTTTACAAGACTAGGAATTATCCTAAACTATTCCCCTCACCTCTAGTTTAATTTCCTACCACTCTTTGTCAAATTCTACCTTCTAAATATCAGTCAAATTTTCTCCCCTGTACCATACTTATTGCCACCGTCCTGATTCAGACCCTTATCACCTCTTGCCTAGAATATACCAGTGGCCTCTCAACTGGCCTGCCAGCCTTTAATATTGTCCCTTTTCTTTTGATTCCCTCTTGATCAAAGCGTTAACTTTGCACATCACATTGCATAAACTATGGGATAAATTCTATCAATGGCATATGAACGCTTGTAATATGAACCCAGCACATTTATTTTTAGGCCTATTCATAGGAACTTAAAATATTTTTGTTACTGTAAAGAGGATCTTTTATATTATATATTATAATTTATTATTTTTGATATGTAGAAAAATTATTTTAAAGTACATATTTTTAAATGAGTTACATTATTGACTACCTTCTTAGTTCAAAAGTTTTTCATTCATTTTTTTGTGTTTTTATGCATATAATGATATACTTTCCAAATAAATATAGCTTTCTCCCCTGTTTTTAACATTTATAAGTCCTATTTCTTTATTTTATCTTAATTGTGTTGTCCAAAAGTTCCATACGAGCAGTGAATAAAAGCAGGGTATCCATTGTCCTTGTGGTATCGTTGACTTTAATAGGAATTTATCTGAGGTACCACAGTTAGGGATGATTCTGTTGCTTAATTTTAAGATCAATGTCTTTTGTCTTGTTAAAGAAATTTTCTATTGCTTTTTACTAAGATTTAAAATAAACAATAATGGATTTTCAATTTTATTATAAATTGTTTAAAAATTTGTTAAAATGGATAGTTTTATTCTATTAATTCATTGACGGATGTGATGAAATATGTATTAAGAGCATGCTGTTAGAAATAATGTGTCCATTGTTTAAAAATTTGTTAAAATGA
Source organism: Lepilemur ruficaudatus (assembly GCA_963574885.1). Classification (NCBI taxonomy): domain Eukaryota; kingdom Metazoa; phylum Chordata; class Mammalia; order Primates; family Lepilemuridae; genus Lepilemur; species Lepilemur ruficaudatus. The sequence goes on along the minus strand of CAUYRT010027850.1, from coordinate 42,385 downwards.
ATAGTTTTATTCTATTAGTTCATTGATGGGATGAATTATGTAGTAACAACATGCTGTTAGAAATAATGTGTGAATCTGGAGTGACAGTAGCTGGCAATTGGTTTAAGGAACTGGGAATACCTGAGTCCCATCTCAAATTATTGCTGCCCCTTGTAATGAGGTTTCTAAAGGGAAAATATGCACAAGGGGTGATTACAAAGAAGATCACATTCCAATTAAAAGAAACCCTGGAAAAGGCTGGGCCACACAGAACACCAATTTTCCTAAGCTAGTTAGGCTTCCCACTAAAGCAGGCAATTGGTCTTTCTATTTCACTGTACCCAACTCCCATCTTGGGTCTCAGAACTTTACACTCTGGTTATGAAAAAAAAACATAGAAGAGAGAGAATGGGTGGTCTTTCTTGGAGAAAGGCCTAAGTTAGTTTGTGACTTCTGTTGTATAGATAGAAAGGAATGAAATAGAAGACAAGTCTATTTGAACAATTTCCTAATATTAAGACAGTCTCACTTTCTGAAGTAAATCCATTAACAAATCCTGTCAGTTCTTCAAAAATACATCCAGGATCGGACATATTCTCAGCACCTCCACTGCTCCATGATGGTTATGGCCCTCATCAATTCCTGCCTGTTTTACAACAGTAGCCTCCACTGGTGCTTCATTGCTTTTGCCCCTGCCCCTAAAATCTGTTTTCTACTCAGTATCCAGAGTGACTATTTTAAATTAAAATATAAATCAATGGCTTGGTGTGCTGGCTCATGCCTGCAATCTCAACATTTTGGGAGGCCAAGGGGGGTGGATAGCTTGAGGCCAGGAGTTTAAGACCAGCCTGAGAAACATAGCAAGACCTTGTCTTTAAAAAAAAAAAAGTTAGTGCAGTGTGGTGGCACATGTCTGTAGTCCTAGCTACTTGGGAGGCTGAGATAGGAGCACTGATTGAGCTCAGGTGTTCAAAGTTACAGTGAGCTATGATCATGCCACTGTGCTCCATCCTGGGTGACAGAAAGACGCCCTGTCTCTAAAAAAATGTACAAATAAATAAAATAAAATATAAGTTAGATTATGCCACTTTTCTACTCAAAATCCTCCTATAGCCCCTGTTCCACCTGAAGCCAAAGCCATAGTCCTTCCTATGATTTGTAAGTCCTCATCTAAGCTGCCCTCTATTACCTCTCTGATTTAATGTCTTACTGTTCTCTCCTTGATCAGTACAGCTGCATTAGGCTTCTTGAGTGTACCAGGCACACTTTCACCTCAAGGTTGTTCTTTTCTAGCCTTAAATGGTTTCCTCACATGCATGTGCTGATAAATTCATTGAGTGCTCTGCTAAATACTCAAGGTGGATCCTTTGGAGATCTCCGGGGTTTTATCTCTGAACAGTTCTGTCCTCTCGGGTAGTCTTAAAACCTTCAGCAGCCTTGGTGTCTCTAAACTTTTGGCATCACCTTCTCAGATCAGAGAGTATGCTGGGCTCTGCCTGTGGGGCTTCTCCTTGTGCCCCAGTCTAGAAACTCTTTCCAGGCAGTAACCTTGGGTGGCTCTCTGCCTCTCAGGGATCATTGCTATTCATCACCAGTGACTTGAAAGCCATTGTTTCATAAACTTTGTCTACATTTTTACTTATTTCAAATGGGAGGGTAATCTGGTTCCTTTTACACCATCTTGGCTAGACACAGAATTTCTCAGCACTTCTCAATTCCCTTTCCTGCTTTAGTTTTTCTCCAAAGCACTTATATACGTCTGACACATTCTCTGTATTTACATGTTGCTTGTCTTTCCTCCACTAGAATATAATTACATAAGGGATCTGTCTTTGTTCACAGATATGTCTTTGGGCCCAGATTAGGGGCTGGGACATTGTAGGCACCCAATAGTTATCTGTTAAATGAATAATGCTGAGTCTACCAGTAGCAGGAAGAACCTACTCAGGACCACCAGGCTGTGGTTCTACTTCTACAAGAAATCCCCAACATCAGCAGGGCCTGTGCCTGTGGGCTGGATACTCAGCCAGTGGCAAGAGTCTATCACCTCCTCAGTCAACACCACTCTTTGTGGAACACTTTCGCATTCCTCCCGCCATCTCCCATAAAGAGCTTTGCTTACCCAGCACTCCTCAGCTGGATCACAACTCTAAGAAGCATGGATGGAAGGTTTTAAGTTTCTTTTCAAAATATAATCATTTTACAACCAAGCATATATGTGTATGTGTTTCTTCTCTGCACCCAACCCTAAGCAGCTGCTACTTAATCCTCATCTCTTTCTTTGTATAAAACATGAATGTGAAAGGCCTTTTTAACTCATAAGGGTGGAAGTTCAGGTGGGAATGAATCCAAGGGAAACTTTGGACTCACTCAGCAGGGGTGGGCCAGCTAAATAACAGCACCTTTTCCCACAGACTTCCCCTTGTCATAGCTCTGCACGAGGATTTCCCATCTGTCAGCTGGTCCATCCAGCAGTTACACACTTGAGGAACCGAAGTGAAGTGTGGCATGTGTGGGCGTGCGTGTGTGTTCATTGGAATGTGCAGAGGTTTCTGGGACAGTTTTTCTCTATTTCAATTTCTATCTGTGCTTCATTGGGTCACTATCTTGGTTTTACGTTGATTTTCATTTTGGTCTCAGGGCTTTTGTACTGAGAGCTTCTTTCCTCTCATGCTTTATTGATGCCTTTTCACCCTTTAGGTTTTAGCTCAAAAATTTTTATTTTATTTTTAGAGAGAACTTTTTTTGTCCAAACTGACTAATGAGTTTTCTCCTGTTTCCAGCATTCCATTTACTTTCCTCATTGCAGTGATAGTATTCTATAGTTATCTAGGTTATTTATTTGTTTGCTGGATTATTGTCAGTTTCCATCTCTGTATGTGGAATCCACGGGGAAGGGAAACTTGTCTGTCTTGTTCACTTTCTTTTCCCCTGTGTTTAGAAAATGTGTACTGAATTAACTAATTAATTGATTCACTAGGGGAATAAGGGACAAGAATACTAATGAAAGAGTGCAGAATTTATATATAACACATACTCATGCATGGCTGGGTTAAGAGTTGCAAGGCAGAGTGAAGATTCTGGGCCACATCAAGAGGGCCTAATATGCCCCACCATGGTCATGGTTGGTCTTTATCCTGGAGGTGATATGGATCTAGGTATGGGCTTAAGCAAGGGGATGAGACAGTCAGATTTATGTTTTAAAATGATCAATCTGGCTGGAGTGGTGAATAGATTAGAAGAGAATGAGACATGCTGCAGAGGGACCAGGTTAGATACTGCTGATGTAATCTGGGTAACAGGCGATAAAACACCTAAGTGAGGCCACTAGTGGTAGAAGTGAAAAAATATTTGAAAGACCTGAGATACGAATAATATGTCTTGACTTAAAGGGGACAATCAGGAAACTGGAGTAAAAGTAAAAAAGAATAGAAGAGGCAGCCAGAAACATAACTAGTTCAAACAGAGCAAAGAAACATTGACATAAAATAAGCCTGGTCTGAGTCTCAGTGAAAATGGTGGAATAAGAACCTTTGAAGATCCTCTCTTCCTTAAAAACAAAGGGAACACTGGCAAAAATTTTCAAAATCAACTTTTTAAAACTGTAGAAATTAACAAAAATTTGGAGAAATTCAGGTAGCAGTTATTTAAGAGAAACAGGTGAATCTTGGTATGAAAAGTTGGTATGAACAGTGCAGTTTTAATTTTTCCTATTCTCCTCTTCTCATTTATTTTTTTTTTATTTCAGGATATTATGGGGGTACAAAAATTTTGGTTACAAGTTCTGACTTTGCCTCTTCTCATTTCCATCTCCATGGTAACCTTGAGAACAAACAGTCTGTAATCACAGTGAAAACCAGAAGCCTGACAACCACTAGAGGGGGCAGAACAGGGTTGGAACACTTTCAAAATCCTATTTCCAGAGAATTGTCATCATTTGACCTATCTTGTGGTTCCATGGAAGGTCCTATTCTCAAATTTGTCTTAGTTAATTGATTTAGAGATCACATAGTGTGAACAGCTTTTTTCTCAGGGCCACTTATTAAAAACAATCAAGGGCAATTGTTTAGCATTATGGCTGCCTGAGGTAGTGAATAACAGTTGGGGCAAACAGTAGCTTAAAAAAGAAAAGCTGAGTATGACATGCCCATACAGGGCTCTGAAGAGCTTTGGCATATTCCTGAGATTCTAGAGAGCCATGCACATGCATTGGGGTGTATGAATGCTCAGGAAAGACCTGAAAAGGCTCTAAGCTCTCACTAGTGGCTGACTTTGAGGCCCCACTTAAGGGTAACTGAAGGTTAAGGCAGAGTTATTAACTGTCTAGATGAGTGTTGAAAGCATGTTTAGCATGCATATGAAACCCCTGTCAAAGACTTGCAGACGTATTGGTTCCAGGCATTTAGAAAATCTCTAATTATTAGTTGACCACTAAATTAACAGAGACTTCAGGGTTGACATATGACAAAGAATGCAGATTTTACAGAATTAGTTCAGTAAAGTCACTAAACAAAAAATGGTAATAAGAACAAACAGCAATAACAACAAATTTTGGGTAAGGAAAGAATTCAGAATTGCCGCATCATTTAAAATATTCAATTTTGACAAAAAAAAAAAAAAAAGAGAGATAGACAAAGAAGAAAGAAAGTGTGATATTTACCCAGGAAAAAAGCAATAATTAGAAACTATCTCTGATGAAGCTTGGATGTTGAACTCATTAGACAAAGACTTTAAGTTGACTATTTTAAATATATTCAAAGAACTAATGGAAAATATGTCTAAAGAACTAAAGGATAGCAGGAGGATAATGTTGCAACAAATTGATAATATTATTAAAGGGTAAAAATTATAAGTAGCAACTGATAGAAATCTTGGAGTTGAAAAGTGCAGTATCTGAAATAAATTCACTATAGGGGCACTTGAGCAGAAAGAAGGAAGACTATGCAAACTTGAAGGCAGGTAATTGAAATTGTCTGGTCTGAGGAACATAAAAGAAAAAGAACAAAAAAATAAGCAAAGCCTGAGATACCATCAAGTATACCAACATATGCATAGTAAGAGTCCTCATGAGGGTAGAGGAGAGAGAGAAAGAGAGAGAGAGAGAGAGATAGACCGATAGAGAGAGAGAGAGAGAGAGAGAGAAGAAGCAGGAGGAGGAGGAAAGGAGAAGAAAGGGCAGGAGAGGAGAGAAAAAGGAAAAGAAAGGAGGAGCAGAAAGAATATTTAAAGAAATAATGGTTGAAAACTTTTTAAATATGATAAAATGTGTTAATGTACACATCCAAGAATCTCAATGAACTCCAAATAGAATACACTTAAAGAGATTCACACTTAGACACATCACAAAGACCAAGAGAGAATCTTGAAAGCAGCAAAAGAAAAGTGGATGATGATGTACAAGGGACTCTCAATAAGATTAAGAGTTGATTTCTCATCAGAAGCCATGGAATCTAGAAGGCAATTGGATGACTTATTTAAAGTGCTGAAAGAAAATCCTGTGAACCAAAATTTCTATATCCAGCACAAATATTCTCCAAAAAATGATGATGAAATCAAGCCATTACAAATAAACAAAAACTGAGAAAATTTTTACTGTTGACAATTGTGCAGCAGACCTGTTGTACAACAAATACTAAAGGAATACTTTATCCTGAAATAAAGGACACTAGAGAGTAACTCAAATCTACATGAAAAATTAAGAACATCAGTAAAGATAACTACATAGGTAAATGTAAAATATAATATGAATGTATTTTTTTGTTTGCAACTATTTTTTCCTCCTGATTTAAAAGACAACTGCATGAAGCAATAGTTATAAATCCGTGTTGATTGTTATACAATATATAAAGACAATTTGTATGACAACAATACAAAAGAGGAATGAGGGAGCAAAGTTTTATACACTATTAAAATTAAGTTGATATTAATCTGAGCTAGGTGATTATAAATTAAAATATATATTGTAATAACCAGAATAACAGTAAGAAATGACTGAAAAAATAGTGAAAGAAACAAGGGAATTAAAATAACATACTAAAAAATATCTGCTTAACACAAAAGAATGCAATGATTTAAGGATAGAGAAACAAAAAAGATGTAAGACATGAAAAACAGCAAAATAGCAGAAATAAATTCTACCTTATCAGTAATTACACTAAATGTAAATGTATTAAATACTCCAATTAAAAGATAGAGATTGACAGAATGGATAAAAAATTAACAAACCATATAGTGTCTGTAAGAAAGCCACTTAAATTCAAAGAAACACATAGGCTGAAAGTAAAGGGATTGAAAAAGTTATACCATACAAACAGCAACCAAAGAGCTGAATGAATATATCAATATCAGGCAAAATAGACTTTAAATGAAAACCTATTACAAAAGACAATAATGACATTATGTGTTAATAATAGGGTTTATTTACCAAGAAGGTATAACAATTATAAACATATAACTAAAATAAACCTAACAATAGTGTCCCAAAATGCATGAAACAACTGACAGAATTAAAGAGATATGTAGATACTTCAGTAATAATTGTTGGAGACTTGAATATCTCAATTTGAATAATGAATAGAACCCTGGGAAGAAGATTAACAAGGGAATAGAATATTTGATCAACACTGTAAATTAACTAGATCTAACAGATACACACAGAACATTCTACCCAATAGTAGCAGAATAAAATGGGTTTGAAGTATGAAATCAGGTAGGAAAGGTACAAGGAGTTGGGACAGGAAATAGAGAGTGGGAAATAGCAAGCCAGGATGGATTTAAACTGAAAAGATGTGAAAAGGGCAAAGTGGTTCATATGTTTGTGCCTTCAGACCTTAAAGACATTCAGCTGAGTTTTCTGACATGAATCTCTTTTATCAGGATATACCCCACACCTAGTCACCCAAGTCATGATCTCTCATTCCTCCTCATAGGTAAATCCTAGTATTAATATTTAACACATTCTACTTTCATTTCCAGCCTCACTAAGAGGTAAGCTGCAAAAGTGTTGAGATTTTGAAAGAGACTGAAGACAAATGGTTCAGAGATAGCAGGGATGGAAACACGCATGAGATTACTGGCCAATTCTGAAGATGATGGCACCTGAACTGGCAGTCAAGGAATAATACCTTCTAAGCAACCTGGCTTGTATTTAAAGCATAGGTTTTCTCATCATCGCAGTATAGAGGTGCAGGACTTTCCATTTCTATAGATGCCTGGACTTTTTGGTACAATGGTTAAGTGCTAAGCTTTGACTGTATGTAACCATGTATGTATGATTCTAATTCTGCCACTTAACATGTATGTAATACTGTGCAGATTAACCTCTTTAAGCCTTAGAATCATCATTTGTAATGATAATAATATCTATCTCATAGGATTGTCATGAGAATTAAATGAAATAATGATGTAAACTATTTAGCCCAGTGCCTTGTGGGTAAGGAGTTAATGTCCAGAACTTGGCAGATTAAATGTTGTTTAAAGGAACTCAACCTCATTAGACTGGAATTTAGAGCTCTGTCCAGGGGAAATCATTCTGTTAATTTAGGCAATTTTCTTTTTTTCTGGAAACTTATTGCAACAGATCAAGCTATATTAAAAAAGAAACCCTATTGTCCCAATAGCTCCCTAAGGACTCATTCCTCCCTGCTAATGTAGTCCATGGAGCAGAGGCATGAAATAGTTAAGTAGGAAAAACCTTGACCTGCTCCACACAAGGGGAATGTTTATTAACATTACACAGGAAATATCAAGTCACTCTGCTTCCAGCCAATGGAGCAAATCCATTTGTACGTTGGACCCCGCCCCCCACTCACGTCTGACCATTTTGCAAAAAGTTGTCAAATATAAAACTGGCCTTTTATTACCAGAGCAAAAAAGCTTAGAGAAAAGCACAAGCTGAAGCTGAAAATATGACCTTGACTCAGGAAAGGAAGTGTCAGATCACAAGAGAGGAGAACTGTGTGAGGCCCTAAGAGGGTTAACATACCCTGGAGAAAGATGAAAAATCCAGAGTGGACCAGAGCACGGAGCTTGTCCTTACTCTGTCCAGCTCAGCACTTTCATATGTTTCTTAGCAAGAAAGAACCACACGTTGATTGTTTTTCTATGAATACAAGCTTAAATTGTCACTGGAGACAACTGTAGCTAGTTTTCATTTTAAAGCATGTAAGTCAGTCCTTCTGAATTAACTCTGTTATTATACGGCTCTGAGTTAAAGACTCCTCCAGGTATTGTTCAGTAGACACCCTTGAGCTGCTTGAACAGAGCTGTCTGTTTCCGTCAGGGTTCTTGTGCCCGGAGTGAGAAAAACCAGGTGGGTATCAGCTTTTGGAGTACTACTTTATCCAGTTTGCTTCTGCTTAATGACAGCAGAGGGCTCATTCTCCTGCGCACCCCTTGCTTCCTCCATTGTAAAATGAGAAACCCGGACGGATGATTTTTTAAGGTATCCCTGGTTCTAGCCGCCTCTGATTCTGCCACAACACTGACATAAACTCCTAATCCCTGCCCGGTAGTGAATCTGAGCAGCAAGAAATGCAGCATGAAGAGTGTTCCTCCGTCCTGGGGGAAGGTAACGTGAACAACTTCCTAGTGACCTCATACAGGCTGGCCACAGAGAGGAGTAAGGAATAAAAGGTGGTAGGAATAAGATTTATGCTGATATATGAGGTGAGGGTTACTGGCCACGGCCCACCCTTTCAGCAGGGTTAGAAGCTGCTAGAAGGCATTTTACCAGTTACAACGTATATATGTGAGAAGGAGCCTCCTATTGGGAACGTTTCCAAGGTCTAATAAAGCTGTGCTTTGCTCTCTCTGACCTTGGCCCAGCAACAGGTAAGTCCCACAACTTCTACCACCTTATAAACACTGAGATGGGCTATGAGAAAGGACTATAGAGGCTCTATTTAGAGGCTTAGGTCAGCAAGTAGGCAGAAAAATGTCAAAACCACTAATCTAATTTACTGATGGTCTTAATGGAAGTCTATAGGAAAAAATTCTGCCTTGTACTGCAAATACTGCTCCAGCACCTTCATCTAGAGTACTCCAAAGTTAAGGAATCGCACAATGAACAAGTAGTGCTACTGCCAAACGCAGGCAGAGGGTGGAGATGACGGAAAGAAAGCGTGAGGGACACCTCTCTCTTCCTTTCTTCTTTCCTTTTCTCCTTTCTTCCTTCCCTCCTTCCCTCCCCCCTTTCTCCTTCCTTCCTTCCTTTTTGTCTCAGATGTAATTTGTATGTTAGAAATTGGAAATAGATTAAAACTACATCTTGCCACTGACTTATTAAAATAATTGTATCAGCAGCCTAAGTTGTGAACAATGAACAATGCCTTGTCCCTACTCAACAAGGACTCTCAGTTTGGTTTAGCCAACAATGCACAATGTGATGGATAAATAGGTAAAGTGTTACAATAATAGAAGAAATGACAACTCACTTGCCTAGAGCAATGAGGAATAGTTAACCCATGTCATAACAATTTAAGTGAAGGCTGGCTTGGAGATTTCCAGGTGAAGGTGTGGGAGAAAGACTTTCTGGGCACGTAGTATGGCATTGAAGACATGAAAGAGGGTGGCATTTGTGGGAAATGGTATGGTCTTTAGTCTCACTGGACCACAGGGGTAGGAGGAGGATGTGGGGATTGTTAGATGATGAAGCCAGATAAATCTGTTTGTGCAAGATCGTGGAGGATCTTTCCAATTAAGCCCTTCAGAATTAATTCTGGCTGGAGGAGGTCAGAAGGAACAGTTATGCAGGGAGGAATGGAATAGGGTAAAGTCTTGATTTGCTCTGCATTTTGCACAGATCATTCTGATAACTGGTGGTTGATGGAAGCCAGGAGATCAGCTAGGAAGCCATGGCAATAGCGTGTGAGAAGAGGGGTTGTGAGTATGAAGCAAGACGATGATGAAGGTACAGCACTCTAGATCCAGAAGAGAAAATAGACATGTCTGTGATTAACTTAATAGAGCTTGGAGTAACCACATGAAATTAAGATGAAGGTGAGGGGCACGGGCACTCCTAATGTTGAAGTTCTTTCCAAGCCACCTCTCATGGGTGGAAGCCTTCTCAATGGAAGAGGCGATGTAACAACTGCTGAGAAGCCCTGGGCAAATCTAAACATGGTGATGCCCTGGAGGTTCTGGAAGATTTTAAGTTCACTTGACTAGCAAACAGATTAATAACAAGGATCTCTTTTCTGACATGAATGGAGTTGCTGTGGCTCCTACAAGCCATTTTTACGGAAACACGTAGAACAAAATAAAATTCACATTTCTTTTCTTGGTCTTAGAGGCTGATGAAGAGGATAGCTAGGAAGTCCATGTGTCTAAGCTGACCTCTCCAGCCAGCTGTGCTTATGAGCCTCAGGCCTCAGTTTCCCCATGGGTGTGCATGGTCAGCAAGGCTAGGTTCTAGTCTGGGCTATACTACTGAAGTCGTTGTGGCTGTGGATGTTTTATCTTACTTCTCAGGACTAATCTATGACAAAAGGGAGTTGTATTATCACAGGTGATCTTTTAGACCTTCTCTGACATTCTTACTCTTTGTCATCATGGGCCTGGCCTGCCATGCACTGGGAATTCCTCACAAAGGTGGAAATAAAGGAATAAATAAATGGAGCAGGGCACTTGGAGGGATCACATGAAAAGTGTAACGTTCTCATGTCACAAAGCTATGGGGCAGCCCCCTGGTGGCAGTTCCTTAAGGTTTAGGGTCTGTTTTCAGGGTGGTATTCTTCTCTGAGGGTGATGGGGCAGGAGGAGGTGAGAGATGAGTTTAGTCCTGAATCATGGAAATGAACACACTGAAATCAGATCTTGTCTGTCGGGTGTGGATTTGTTCCCAGGTGTCAGCCAGCAGAGCTGGGTCACTGACCAGCTGCAATGCTGCACAGGTTGTATTTTTTTCCTTGCAACATTTGGTAGAACATTTCAGGCTGGGGTGGGGAGGAAGAGGGGGGATTATCTGAACCAGATGTTCGGGGGCCATCTCTCTGACACAAGTGAGGAATTAGTTTTCAGTGATTATCCATGTGACCAGTCTGTGAGCACTCACCTTTCTGTGCTGGGAAAGCAGGGCTTGGCTGACTACATCCTAACTGGAGAAGCAGCAAGAGATGCTGAGGGCTGCATGCATGGATGTGCCTGTGCTGGGAGGTTATTTCTAGATAAAGCTTCATGAGTTGAGTAAAAATGGCTGCATAGGGTGCCTGGGCAGATGGATCTGGGATGACTCTGAAGAGACCTAGTGCCAGGGTGGCTGAGAAATTGTAAACTGATTCTGTGCACTCAAAATAGCACAGACTTAGAGGAAAGTCACTCTCGGGAGGGGTACAAGTGATGGCTCAGGAGTGTCCTACAGGAACCGACTACTGAGAGTTACTCTGAACGCTGGACACGCTGGCTGAGGAAGTGCGGTTAGGTGGCAGTCAAAGGCCATCTGTCTTGCTGTCCTCCCAGCCCTACATGTCCCCGTAGCCTTGGTTCTATGTCAACCTCAAGTTGTCTGTAAGACACCAGGCAGAGAGGGGTGGGAAATCCTTTATGGGCTGATAGGAGCCTCACGGTGTGGACAGGAGCTCAAAATAGAAATTAATTGAAATTCTAGAAAAGAAAGGCACATTTCTTGCATACACATGTTCATGTTCTCTGATATATATCTGCAAAAAAAAAAAAAGGTTAAAATGAAGAGACAGTGGTAGCAGCTGAATTCCCAGTGGGTTGCTGCAGGGACACAAAAGACAGAGTGAGCATTCTCCCAGAGGAGGCAGGAAAGGCTTCATGGACAAGGCAAAAATCAAGTTTGGAAGACGGCTTGAGGTCAGTTTTTAACAACAGACCTATAAAAATTTGCCCTTTGTGCATTTATTTTAAGCCTCAAAAGGCTACATACAGAGAAGATGACTATAAACCTGCAACGGCTGATTTTGGTTTCCGTGGGAGGAAACACACGAGGCATTACATACTGTTAGTCTCAATTCCTACCATCCTCTCTGGCCTCAATTCCAGCAGATTCCCATTTTCTTTGTGCTTTCTTTGTGTGGAAGGAAGCGTGAGACATTTCTCTGAGAATAACAGCACATTGAGGGAGGGTGTTGTGCATCATGCCTGTTCCTGTGAGTTTGGTTGCTGTTTGTTTTAGCCAGCCTGGGCTGCCATGATAAATACCCTAACATGGGGGGTTTGAACAACAAAAATTTATTTCTCACCATTCTGGTGGCTGGGAAGTCCAAGATCAAGGTGCTAGACAATTTGGTTCCTGGGGAGGGCTCTCTTCCTGACTTGCCTTCTCACTGCATCCTCTCATGACCTTCCCTCAGTGCTCGAGAAGAGAGAGCAAGCTCTGGTGTCTCTTTCTCTTTTTATAAGAACATTAGTAGTACCCTTATGACCTTGTTTAACCTTAATTACTTTCAGAAAGGCCCTGTCTCCAAATACAGTCACACTGGGGGCTAGGGCTTCAACATATGAATTTTGAGGGGACACAAACATTCAGTCTATGCCTGAAATACAGGCTGTCAGGGGCTGGGTGGAGAGGGAAAGTGCTGGAACTTCTTTCCACCACCCAGCAGGCAGGACCACTGTTCTCCAGCGTGGTCACCTTTGTTTCTGCACCAAGACCAAAGGCTTTCTGAGCCCTTTCTATGTGTAAAGCACTATACTAAATTCCTTTTTTTTTTTTGGTATTAAATTCCTTTTTTAAAAAATTTTTTTTCTTTTTTACTTTTTTATTCAGCATACTATGGGGGCACAAATGTTTAGTTATGTATATTGCCCTTGCCCCACTCAAGTCAGAGCTTCAAGAGTGTCCATCCCCTGGATGGACACACTGCACCCATTAGATGTGTATATACTTTCATATTAACTTTTTTTAGCCCTCACAACAGCCTCACTCTGAAGACACCATTACCACTCGAATCTAATAGGTGAGGAAACTAAAGTGAGAAAGGTTATTGATCATGCCATAGCAGGCCTTGTTCTAAGCACGTTGTGTGTGTTAACGCATTAATCTTCACGATAGCCCTAGGATATTGTTAAGTAAAATTATCCAACACATGGAAATAAAGCAAAAAGAGGATTGCACGTTCTTTTAAAGTCACATTTAATATTTTCTTATGAGCCTGCCGTGATAGGCAGAATAATAGCTCTCCAATGTCCACACCCTACTCCCTGGATCTTGTGAATTTGTTGTGTTACACGGTAAAAGGGACTTAGCAGATGTAATAAAGGTTATAGGATTAAAATGGGGAGATTGCCCTGGGCTGTCAGAGTGGGCACAGTCTCATCACTTGAGCCCTTAAAGGCAGAGAACTTTCTCCAGCTGGTGCCTGTCAGTGAGATGCAGCAGGAGGGGAAGCCAGAGATTTGAAGGCTGTGCTGGTGGGGGGGACACGTGGAAAGCAGGAGAAGGAATGAGAGCAGCCTCTAAGGAGTAAGGCCAACCTGCCTGGTTGACAGCCAGTAAGGAAACGGGGCCTGCAGTGATACGACTGATACACTGGACATGGACATGCACCTTTCCCAGACTCCTGCTGGAACCTCAGCTGACTGACCCATTGGTTTTTGCCTTGAGAAACCTGGAGCAGACCCAGGCTTGAGCAAACCCAGACTTCTGACCTACAGAGCTGTGAGATAATAAAGTTGTCTTGTTGAACCATGCTAAGTTTGTCGTAATTTGTTTTGGCACTAACAGAAAGTTAACACTCCCACCTAAGAATTCTCTCGGGCCAATGCTGTCCACCAGAACCTTCAGCTGCTGTAGAAATGTTCCATTCTCCCCTCTCCAGTAACCACTAGCTACCACTGGCTACTAAGTGCTCAAAATGTGGCTACTATGACTCAGAAACTGAATTTTGAATATTATTTGCTTTTAGTTAACTTACATTTAAATTTAAATAGCCGTATGAGGCTAGTGGCTCCCATAGTCGACAGTGTAGCTCTGGGGTGTGTGACTTTATTTCACTTGTTATTGCTGATTAAATAGGGCCCAGACTCTAAGTTGACTACCAATGTGTAGCTTTTTGTCTAGTAGAGATGCAAAGGTTTTCTGTCCAGCAGAAAAGACAACTTCCAAGGTTATGGGTTTCTTTCCTGTAGGACAGTAACCAATTTTGTGTCTATCTAATCTAACAATCTTAGTCTGATTTTCTAGTGCCTATAAAATCTCAGCCCCTCAAATGCTCTTTGAACTACTTTTACCAACCTACTGGTTTCTTAATGATTTAGATAAAGCTTTGATAACTATGTACTCTATATTTGCATGTTTCATGCTTTTTTAATTTCTTAAAAATTATGCTATTATTGTATGCTGTTGTGTTCCCCATTTTACAGATGGCAAAACTGAGACACAGAGATGTAAATGATTTGTCTAAGGTCACATAGCTGTTGAGAGGACTGGCCACTATGGCTCCCGAGGGCACACTTGTAACTAGTGGATGGAAATATTTTGGTTTGTTTGCACCTTGATTCAAAAGCACAACATAGGAGCATCTATGGGAGTAAACATCCTGGAACTTGCTTCAGGGAGTCCTGGAAGCAGTGAGTATTCACAAAGTTGAAAGATGCCCGGCTGTGTGGGATGATGGGAAATGCACAGGGTCTAGCATATGTGAATCTGAAGGTTGAGGACGGAGGCTACTTCCTGGGGGCTATTTTTCTTGATTTCTTAGGATTAAGTTATTTTGCCTTGGTTTTTGTTGAGAAAGTTGTAGAGAAGGTAGCAGAGCTATTAGTAACTAAACCAGTTTCCCATTTCAGAGGTGCCTGGTAGCTTGTCCACTGGCAGAGTCCACCCAATAACTGTTAAAAAGAAAACAAAACTCCCTCTTCCCACTGTGATAATGTTGTAAATTGAGAGAGATTTTATTTCTCTTGGAGGTGGCAGATGATGCAATGTTGACTTGATCTGTTGTAGCCATGTACCAGGAGACTCCACCACCAGCCAGGGAGAGATGCTCTGCTCTGTGTATCTAGCCTGCTTTTGGTTTCCCATGCTGTTTTGCCACATTCAGCCAGGACTGCTGAGTGACATTTGAGAAGCTTGTCCCTTTCCTAATACATTGTCGTACATTATTAGGAAAATAATACATTATTATCTTGCAGAGGGACCACTATGAAGTTGACTTTACCTTAAAAAGAAAAGTGATTTGTGATGTATCTGGACTTATTATTTATAATTGATAAATAAAAATCATATATATTTCCTGGGTACAACAAGATGCTTTGATATATGTATATATACACTGTGGAATGATTAAATCAAGTTAATGACATATCCGTTCCCCTACATACTTATCTTTTTGTTTTTTTGGCAAGAACATTTAAAATCTACTCTCTTAACAATTTCCAAGTACACAATACAGTACTATTAACTATGGTCATCATGCTGTACAGTAGATCACCAGAACGTATTCATGCTGTCCAGCTGACACTTTGTACCCTCGACCAACATCTCTCTATTTGCCTTCTCTTCCAGCCCCTAGTAACCACCATTCTACTCTATGCTTCTAAGTTTACCTTTTTTAGATTCCACATATAAGTGAGATCATACAGTATTTGTATTTCTGTGCCTGCCTTTTTTCACTTAATATGATGTCCTCCAGGTTCATCTATGTTGTGGTAAATTAAAGGATTTTTTTCTTTTTTAGGGCTGGATAGTATTCTGTTGTGCACATATACCAAGTTTCCTTTATCCATGCTGTTGATGGGCACTTAGGTTGTTTCTATATCTTGGCTACCATGAATAGTGCTGCAGTAAACATGGGAGTGCAGGCACCTTTTTGCATACTGATTTTATTTCCTTTGGATATACACCCAAAAGCAGGCTTGCTGGGTCATACGGTAGATCTATTTTTGATGTCTGAGGAGCATCCAATATTTATTCCACAATGGCTGTACTTATATCCACCAACCATACAAGGAATCCCTTTACTTCACATCCTCACCAACACTTATCTTTCGTCTTTTTGATAAAAGCCCTTCTATTAATAATAGGTGTGCAGTTACATCACATTGTGCTTTTAGTTTTCATTTCCCTGATGATCAGTGATGTTGAACATTTTTCATATACCTGTTGGCCATTTGTATGACTTTTTTAAAGTAGTGTCTATTCAGGTCCTTTGTCTACTTTTTAATTGAGTTATTTGTTTTCTTATTACTGAGATGTTTCAGTTCCTTATATATTTTGGATATTAACCCCTTATCAGATGTATGGTTGCCAAATATTTTCTCCCGTTCTATAAGTTGTCTCTTTATTCTGTTGATTGTTTCCTTCAGCTTTTTAGTTTGATATAATCTCATTTGTCCATTATTGCTTTTGTTACCTGTGCTTTTGGGGTCATATTCCAAAATGTATTTGCCAAGACCAATGTCATAAAGACTTTTTCCTATGTTTTCTTCTAGCTGTTTTATAGTTTCAAGCCTTACATTTATGTCTTTAATGAATTTTGAGTTAATTTTTGCATATAGGGTAACATGTGGGTCCAGTTTTACTGTTCTATATGTGGATATACAGTTTTCTCAACACCATTTATTGAAGACACTGCCCTTTCCCCGTTGTGTGTTCTTAACATCTTTATCAAAAAATCAGTTGACCATAAATTTGTGGATTTATTTCTGGGTTTTCTATGCTGCTCCATTGTTCTATATATCTTGCTTTTCTGCCAATACTATGCTGTTTTGATTATTACAGCTTTGTAGTAGATTTTAAGATCAGGAATTGCAATGCCTCCAGCTTTGCTTTTTTCCTCTCAATATTGCTTTGGTTATTTGGGGTCTTTTATGCTTCCAGACAAATATTAATTTTTTTTCTGTTTCTGTGAAAAATGTCATTAAGATTTTGGTGGAGATTGCATTGAATTTGTAGATCACTTTGGCTTACATTGATGTTTGCGAAGAGTTAAAAGATTAAAAATCTTTTATGATGAACATACGATATCAGTGAGAATAGCTACTGTTTATATCACATGACAAGCATATGATTTCCATTTTATCTACATTGTCTTACTCCTCACAAGGACCCTAAGAAATATTTTCCCCATTCTATACATGATGAAATAGATCTGTAGGGTTGCTACGGTAACAGGGATACCAGTAAAAAGATATGGTAACAGATGTGCCAAAGCCTATGCTACTTTGTGTACTACAAAAAATATAAAATTAAGCTTAGGAACAGTGTCATTCACTTTTGTTTTGTTTTTCTTATACCTAACACAATGTTGCAGTTTGTTGCTTCAGCTTTTTAGCAAATAAATATTTCTCGAATAAATGAGTGCTTACTGATTGAAAAAGTATGCAATTTATTCATTCTTTCATTATTCAAAAAAATATCTATTGGTCACGGGCTGTGTGCTGGGTGCTACATGCTCTGGTTTGGAAACTAGAGGTACAAAATGAAACAGATACCTTCACTGCCCTTAAGGAGCTCATGGTCTGAGGCTAAGGACAAGAGATATTTTTATTGAGAGTTGATCAGTTCTGATGGTACTAAGTCTGATATAACTGTTTAATAATTTATGCAAATGATAATTTTCAGTGGACTGATACATTAAAGTCATTTTTCTGTGCTCATGTTTTATTTAATAGTTTATAATATCTTGATTACATTTATGGCCTGGGATTTTGGGAGAATGTAGGCAGTTTTTTCTTTTTTTTTTTTTGAACTATTAAGAGTATCCACATCTTGTGAGGTTTTGAAGAGGTTTTTTTTCCACACAGAAAAGATTTAGGAACTATAAAGACTATAAAGAGATGTGGTGTTTTGTTCATAGGCCCAAGAATCACATCACCAAATCTAAGTAACACCAGGTTTATGGATTCTTTATCACAAGTGCCTTTCAAAGCACACCAAAAGGCACTATGACTTGGGAGGTTAAGATGTTGGTTTTGGTAATCTTGGCTCAGTCATCTATTGAATGGTGACTTTTGATAAATTATTTAACTTTCCTGAGGGTCAACTTTCTCCTCTGTAAAGTGGAGATAATAATGCCTTCCTTTCAGGATAACTATAAAGAATCCATGACAATACATGGAAAAGAGCATAGCACTGCTTAGCACAAGCATGTCATGAACTACAGTGATGATGATTGTTATTTTTATTATTTCTCCACTTTTCATTGCTAACCTTAGAGTCAATACAGTGCTTCCCAGACTTTAACATGCACACAAGTCACCTGGGGATCTTCTTAAAATGCAGTCTCTGGTTCAGTTGGTTTGAAATAGGGACCAAGAGTCTGCATTTTTAACCAGTTTCCAGGCAATGCCCAGAAGGTTTGTAGTGCAAATGAATCTTTAATAATTAAAGTGACAAAACATACACACTATGCAAGTTTCACCATTCTCTGTCCCTTTGCTGCAGAAGATGGAAATATTATACGATACTTGGGAAACCCTAATTGAAATAGCATAATTTCATGTTTTCTTAGCCTGAGCTATAAAAATAGCAATAAAATGTAAAATTTACTTTTCTGTCAGTTTTGCCAGGCTTTATCTTTGGCATTTCACTGTTAGAAATCTTTCTCCATGGTGTGGTGTATCAAAGCTTTGTTTTTCTTCACGTCCCTTCTTTGCCCTCTTCCCACCACCCTTTACCATCTTCAGAAGAGGTAATGTCTCTGACAAATGTGAATTAGACCGACTCCATTAGGACCAGTAGGCCCGGCAGCAGGTCTAACATCTGGCATCAACCCATTTTCAGAATAAATATATAATTTTATTTTTGGTAATAACGCTTTTCAGATGAAAATGAAAATTACAATGGGAAATTGTGGCTGGCAAGGGAAAAGAACCATTTGGGGTAATATCTCTCATAATTGGAGTAATTTTGACGAATACAGACATTGTGTTAGTAGAATTCCCACAAGTCCCCACTGCCCGTCCCCTCCACCCAACAGGTCAGGGAAGAGTGCTTTCTACAAGGCAAAAGCCTGAGCTATTCTCCCTTCTCTGGCCGACAGAAATGATGCTGAGCTTCACGGCAGTCAACCTTACTGCTCTTAAGAAATGTATTTTATTCTACCCCTGGTGACCAATTAGAAGTTTTATGGCTTAAGCCAGGAGCAACATAGAGCTGAGGCTGGGAAGTTGGGCATGATATTCAATCATAACTTTGGTTTTGGTTTTTACACTGATGTAAAATGTGCACTATATTCTCTTTACTAGAACAAACTGATCAATAACTTAGGTCTAAAATAGAGGGAACAGATTTCTTTTGGTCTCCCATTTCATATTGTAGACAGTTACAAACATAGTTTTTCCAATTGGGTTATTGGGTTACCCTATGATACCCAACATGATTGATAGTTGGTTCTCTTATAGCAAGGGAAGGCCTTTTGTGATGGTGTGTGTGCATGCATGCATGCGTGCATGTGTGTGTGTGAGAGAGTAGGCAAGTGTGAAGATATGGACCTGTCACACACACATGCCAATCTACGGGTTCATGTGGCTGAATCAGTCCTTCAGTGGTCTTAGGTCTCAAGGACACTTGCACAGAGACTTATCTTTTGGAGCAAAGTATCCTGGGTAGAGTTGCTTGTCCCTACAAGAGGATGGGTGTGTGAGCAAGGTCTTTCGAACCAGGTGGACCTGAGTTTGGCTCTTAGCTCTACTACTGCTGTGTCATGTGAATGGGTCTGGCGTGAGGCAAGGGAGATTCTTCTGATGTAAATTTTAAGGTGGTGCTCACATGCACATGATCACCCTTCACTTGAACAAACCTGAGAGTGAGCACCTCCTTAAACTGTGCAGTCAGCTGCCTCACTTTTCTTATTATAGTCTGATCCTGTTGTGTGACCTTGGACAGGTCACTCACTTCTCTGAGTCTGTTTCCTTATCTGTAAAATGGAGGTAATAAGAATCATCTCATGGGATTGCTATGAAGTTTAAAGAAAAGAGTGTTCATAAATTTCCTGATACCCTGCCTGGGACTGTGACCTATACATGATAGCTATGATTAATTTTAATTAATCCATTGGTGGGCATCTTGGCTAAACCCCCTTTAGGACAACTAGAGTCAATCCCATATGTCCTTAGGAGAAAAAGCAGAATTGAGGAATATTTAGAAGTGTCTTCATTTAGGACATTTCCTCTTTTTTATTTTTTTTATTTTTTATTTTTTAACTTTTATTTTTTATTTCAGAATTTTACAGGGATACACACATTTTGGTTACATAATTTGCTTTTTTACAGTTTGAGTCAAAGTTATGTGTGCCTAACTGAGTGCAATACATTTTTTTAGTTCGATGTAGGTCAAATGTTTGAGGACATTTCTTCTTTTGAATTATTTCTTTTTTAGGAAATCATCTTAAATCTAGCGGTACAAATTTCAGTTACTCACAGTTCCAGTATAACGTGTTGCACCAGCAACACCAGGAGTGAAATATGTGTGTATATGGTAACAGGCAGGGCTGAGCCGAGGCTCCCCTGAGAGCGAGCACTTCATTTTCAGGAGACCAGGAGACCAAATGTCTCACCCAGAGAGTGAAGCACCCCGCATTTTGGGCTGGATGTGTGAAGCCCCTGCTCACCCCTGGGTCCGCGGCGGAGCTGTGAGGCATTGCCAGCTCGGATCGCGGTGCCCCGTCACTGTGATCACTCACTTAGCACACACTCACAGCAGCTTAAATTTCTACTTGAACAGCCATGCACTTTTTCCTGATTTTTTTTTCCCTCCCTGCTTGTTTTTTTTTTTTTTTGGTGGGAAGCTGACCAAAGCATTCATGGTGGGGATGAAGAGGGAAATCTGCTAGAATACTGGTGTGGTAAGATGAGAAGCTCAGAGGGCCTTGATTCTCCCAATTGATATTCTTGCCATGTTGCTCTGAAGAAAAAAATGCCTTGTGATTTTTTAAACTACCAATTTTTTACACAGTTAACTAGATAAAGACCAGTTGCTAGTGATGCCACTAGATATCTTCTCTGTTCTTTTGCCTTTTGCTTCAGACTTGGTTGCTAAAGGACAATGACAATGGTTGAGTTATATTCTCAACTCTCAGTTCCATCTGAATGCACTTTGGCCAACAATGTCAGGGTTCTCCATCCATCTCAGTTTCTTAATCTTTAAAACAGGGGATTTAATTTCTGGATCATCCTTTTGTAGGCTAAACTAATTCTGAGGCCACTCTGCGTGTGTGTCCATGAGCGCTGGCTCCAAGACTTGGAGGCTACAGTAAGGCTATTATTTATTGCTTGATTCACAAACCATGTATTCAGTTGTAGCCTAATTAACATTTAGGGTGAGTCAGGACAATTTCACCCCTCTCTGGTTCTGTTTTCGTGACAGACATTGCTAATCAATCATTGCACTTTTCTGCTAAACCTGGATTCTTGCATTCTGGAGCTGGAGGCAGCCCCTATTAATTGATCAGAGCTGTTTTATTGGATGGAACTTCTTCACTATTCTGAGCCTTGTTGGTGCAAAAAAGGGAAGGCAGAAACTTTCTTGACCTGGAGAAACTTAGAAGCTAGTTTGATAGGAGAGAACTATGTGAAATGACTTGAGTAGGAGTCAAAGAAATGCCTAACAAATGTAAAAAGACCTGGGAGATTGTGGAGTATAAACTAAGATCTTTATGGAGATTCAGAGAAAGTCTTCCTGACCTGGAGGATGTCACTTAGGTGGCCACGTAACTGGCATCTTTCAGGTGGTGTTGGAGCTCAATCGAAGGAGGGGCAGAGATGAACTCCCAGACAGGGAGAGCTGTGGCAGGAAACAGCCCGTGGTGGGCATGAGTGTGAGGTCCACCATGGTCATTTGTTACTGCTAAGATAGGAATAAATGTTACCTAATTTAAAAATACAT
Source organism: Lepilemur ruficaudatus (assembly GCA_963574885.1). Taxonomy (NCBI): domain Eukaryota; kingdom Metazoa; phylum Chordata; class Mammalia; order Primates; family Lepilemuridae; genus Lepilemur; species Lepilemur ruficaudatus. The sequence continues at coordinate 20,613 of CAUYRT010027850.1, read as the reverse complement.
AAGTTAGATTAATTTATTTTGAATAGATGTTACTAAATTAAAAGAACATGCTAGATTTATCTGTTTTAAATGTTTATTTGATTGTAGCTTAAATATAAACTTATTCTCATGCCGTTAAGAGATCTGTGGCTGATTATATAGATAGAATTCTATTCTACAGCTAGGAATCTGGAGAAGAATAATATAGTGCAAAGGGCAGCTGGCCTTAAACTAGAATTGAAGGAAAACTGGGAAGTTACATAAAGTGACTTCTAAGTATCAAACTCTGTCCTGGACAATTTACATATGTCCTTTAATTGATTAATTCATCAAATACTTAATTACACCTGTGCCAGGTGCAGGAACACAAAGAAGAACCAGGTAGAGACATTTCTCTGAAACTGTCTTAGTCTAGTGAGGCAGATAGACTCATAGGCAGACAGCTTTATGTCACACTTCCATGTAGAGAATGTCAGAAATACGAAGACTGCAATGTAGAAGCATAATCTCCTCTCATGCCCCCACCAGTATTTTGGAATAAATAGTACTATCCCCATTTTACAGATGAGAAGACCTAGCCTCTGAGAGTTGGGAACCATCCAAAGCATGTTAATTATTCACAACTGCAAACTGACCTTCAAACTGAAGCTCTTTCCTGAAGTGGGTCACTTTAACTCTCTAGAAGGGCTTGGATTCAGGCCTGCCTTTGTGTTATTAGAAAGCCAAGCAAAATACCTCCAGCACATCATTTCACCTCTCTGGGCTCCAGTGTCCCCTTTGTAAGGTAAAGAGCTGAGATGTGATGGTATCCAGGGTTCCTTTCCTTTCTAATATGGGATGACTTGCCTGTACTCTTCAGATTTGATCTCAGTTTAGTCCTGCTATTGAGGAGAGATTATGAGTTATCCCTCACATGGTAAAACTTCTCTGCTTAAATACCTGATAGGTATGTTTCATAAAGGAAAGATAGTTCTTTGGTGAGGACTCCAATTCAGACAATTGGAGTTAAAAAGACCTACTTCTAGGGCTGGGAAATAAAAGAAAAGTAGTTTAAGCTCTTTATGAGCTATAGCTTTATAACCCAATGTTCCTCTTTCCTACATTGTTCTGTTTTGGCTGGGGATTTTTTCTTAACTGGGGGCTTCTGTTTTAGAACTTGGCATCTGTGAGCCTTGAGGAATGGAGCTTCCTTATGCAAGAGCAGGATACGCCATGGGCTCAGGTCAAGTGGCTCAGACTTGTCTCTCAGGGTTCAACTGGTAATTGGGGGTGTAGATTAACTGTAACAAGGTGTCAGAAAATGTTTCACAAATAAATAAGAGAAACTGAATTCAACACATTGAATTTATAGAAACTTTAAATCAGATCCCTGAAACAACATGGTTACCTCTCTGTTCTAGCAGAAAGCTACACTTGTGCAAAGTTTGCATGGAGGTAGTCCCAACTGACAGGAACGAGAAACATTACCCTGTATCCCGCCCTAACAGAGAAATATAACAGACTTCTTGTTGGGGCTATTTGAAAAAAGAATATGTAATCATTTTCTAATCTCTCTGATACATATTTCTACAAATAGCACTAGGGACAAGTGAGAACTGTTTTATGGTTCATCAGAAATCAACTCCATGAAACACGAGTTTCAAACTGGGCTGGCCTACACATGTCTGAATCCTTGCAGAATCTTTAAAAGCAAGCACAAGCTTCCCCAGTGATATTAATGGTCTCTTATCTGCCCTATGTTTTATTCTCCTTCTTTTCTTTGTCCCTTCACAGAAGACAAAGATGACCAAAGAAAATTAAGCCAATTCAACCTTTGCTACATTTACTTTTTTTCTCTGATTCAAATATAATAAATAGTATTCAAACAAAATATTCCCTTTCTCTCTCCTCTCTCTCTCTCTCTCTCTCTCCTCTTTCTCTCTCTCTCTCTTTTTTTATTTTGGCCATGATGAAAATGGCAACTCATTTTAAAGGGAAAGTAGGTGGTTGTAAATGGCAGTCTGGTGTGGTGGAAAGAATAAGAATGGTGTTGCATTTGTGCCTGGCCTGAAATCTTGGCTTTTCCCTCTACTAGTTTTGGGACCTTCAGTGTGCTCCTGAATGTCTCTCTGCCTCTGTTTCTACATCTGCAAAATGGGAAGGATAGAAACTAGCTGGTAGGTTTGTTGTGATAATTAAATGATATCATGGATTATATATTCATGAATTATTTCTTCCAGTTGCCCAATCCTGAAAGTTTTGGGGGTTATCTGCAGTAAAATGATGGTGGCAAGAGGTGCAAGAGGTAGAGATGCTGGGAAACAGGCAGATGGTAGGGTTGTGCTTTCTGATCCCCTTGTGAATGGGGAGGACCTTGTGGGTTGTGAGTGGAAGGGATTGTATCCCTTCTGGACTGGAATATTCAATTGCTGAAGACCCTCCCAGGCTCTCTTCCTTGCTAATTGGCTACTCTTGAGGTAGTGGCTGCTTCATTAACCTGGTCCCTAGGGTGACTCTAATGAGCAGAGGCCTTTGCTGACCCTTGATGGACATATAGTGTGATCAAAAAATATCTCTCTGCTGCAATACATCACTTACATTGAAATGTTGGTTGTTATCACAGCAGAACCTAGCCTGTTCTGATTGATAGAATTTATCTTTAGCTTACCAAATTTTCCTTTTTTGAAATTCTTGCATCTTCATGGTAAGACTAAATTCCTCATCTTTCGAGTTTCTGCTCACAAGTTCTGCATGTACTAGTTGGAACAGTAAAGTATCTGATTTGTCCCAAGAGAACGCTTCTCCACTGCAACATCTCTTTAATTATTTGTTTTAGGCAACACTGACAGTTTTGGCCAGTCTGTGCTGTAGAGAGGCCAGTCATAGTTCTCTGAAAAGACATTTTATTCTGACTTCATGTGTTAATAACTCTCAGCTATGTATTTCTATTCTTCATTTTCCTTTGAACTGTAGACTTGGTATCCAACTATTGTTTGATGACTCTGCTGGATGTTTTATAGGCATCTCAAACCTACCTTGGCTAAAGCACTATTGATAGTTTCCCAAAATGTACCCCACCCACTCTGTACTTGCTCTCTGCTGCAGTTCATATGAAATCTCAATTCCTTCTCCTGGCTCACTGGACCATACCTATCTTTTTGATTCATGCGTCCTCTGTCTTCCCCTTACACTAGAATTGAGTCACACCGACTTAGCATCTGATTCTTAAACACAGACGTCTTGTAGTCTCTGGCTGTCTGTCTTTCCTGGCTCACCAGATCTTCCCATGGCAATCTCCTCTCACCACTAAGTTACCCCTTAGGCCTTCTTGACTGTGTAAGCCAAGGCATTGCCTGCCCCACCCCCAGAGACTCATCCCCCACTGCACAACACCACATCATATTCACAGCACTGGTACTTGTCAATGCTAAGACAGAAAACATCTTATATATTTGCATAAATGTTTACTGTCTCCTCCCTCACCATCCCTTAGAATGTGATTTTACTGAGGGCAGGGACTTCCACTGGTTTCACTTCTGTATCCCCAAGGTCTGGAAGAGGACTTTCCTAGAACATAGACGGTGTGGGCTTGAGTAAGCAAGGGAGGGGAGCTCTGCTGATATTATGGATGTTTATGTTCCTTTCCCCCATGAGCTTTTTGAGAGCAAGGTCTATCTATTGTCTGGAATACAGTTAAGTGTTCAGCAAATTCAATCATCATTTATTAAAGAAATGCCTGTTAGGCACTGAGCTAAGGATTGGGCACAGAATGAGTCTCATCTCTGCCTGCCCCCTCCTAAACTCTCAGGATCCAGTTATGTCTAATGGCAGTTTTTATAATTGTGTGCATTTTCTGTGCCAGGTACTGTGAAAAGCAGTTTATGTGTACTACCCATTGCACCCTTACACCTACCTTGTGGTGCTCTATGGTATGTGTTTCCAAGTATTTTCTGTTTTTTCTCTTCTGGGCATGTGGTATTATGGCATTTCCTGATCCTCTATTGTCTCTGACTCTTTCTGGATATGAAGTATGAGCCAAAGTGGAATATGTCCCTTTTGGGGCAGGAAACTTGTCCCTTTTGGGGAAGGGCACTTGACTGCTACCTAGAGGCCGTCCAAAGCTCACACTCCCTCTGGTATGACCACCAGAAATGTATAGGAGGAGGCTGCCCTGTCAGCTTGTGCTCCAATGACATGAGGAATAAGAGTTCCTACATGACCCATGGTGGACATTAAAGTGAACAAGAAACACCTCATTGTTATTTCAGGACACGGAGAGTTGGGGATTATTTGTTACTGCAGCATAACCAAGCACACTCTGACTGATTTTATAGATGAGATACTGCATGCTCTGAGAGGTGACTTGCCCAGGGTCCCTCCACTAGCAAGTGGGGCACCAGGACTAGACTATTTTTATAGTTTATATGGTCATAGTATTTTTAACAGGTACATAATTTAGCTGGCACAAACTTTACTGATTGGTTTTGTAAGAAATGTCATATACTTTTAGCTTCTCTAAACCAGTCTGAATTTGACTCCAAGCTCCCATCTCACTTGCTGTTGGGAAATTCAGTTTCACTCAGTGATTATTGGGGTTCTGCTTCCTCTTCTTTAGAATTTTAAGAACATTCCAGGTGTCATCTCTGGTGGGCACAGTTTTGTGAGGCCTAGTTAATGGGCCACATGGTCCCTGCACCCCAGGAGATATTACTGATTCAGTGCCACACTTAGGCATAGGAATTGGCTCAGTTCTGAATACAAGTGTGTCCAGAGAGCCCTGTCCCTCAAAGGTCCTGCCCTCTCCCTTAGGACTGCAAAGAAGGTGGCTTTGCTTTATGCTCTCATTGGTCTTCAGATCTTTGTGCTCCTGCCTCCCTCCCTTTCTCCACTCCTCCATCCCCTAAATATTTATTGAGCACCTATTATAAGCCAGCCAACACCCTTCATGGGGTTGGGGATAGGGAACTGGAACAAACAGAAACTCCTGTACTCAGGGCACTCAATGGCAGGAAGTCAGGGAGACAGGTAATAGATAAAACAAGTAAGTGAATTGTATTAAAATTGAGAAGAGTTCGTTGCTACAGAGAAAACAAAGTAGGGAAGGGGGATGAGGATGTTGGTAGAGGTCAAGGTGGCCTCACATTTGGCCCAAAGGCAGAAATTAGGTGGTAAAGCAACCCAGTGGGGATCTGGAGGAAGAAACTCTCAGGCAGAGGGAGGATGTGCAGATGCTATGAGGCTGAAACAGCATGCTGGGTGTGCCAGGTGTGTGCTGGGTGTGCGCTGGTGTGTGCCAGGTGTGTGCCAGGTGTCTGCCGGAAAGAGCCAGGGCCTGGCTTGGACTGAGATGGAGGCCCTGGGGCAGATCAAACCCCACCTTTTATTTGGAGGGAGGTGGAAGCCACAAGAGGCTTCTGGACTGAGGACTGATGTGCTCTGATTTGCATTTTAAAAAGTGGTGGGGTGCAGGAGCTGAAGCCGCGAGACTACTCAGGAGGCTTTTTCAATAATAATTTCCTTCTGGTATTGGGGCCCCTCCCTGCTGTCCCATTGTTTCAATGCTCTTGCACCCCACCCCACCCCCTTAAACTTGGCTGTCCTGTCTGAAGTGAAGATTTTTACGGAAGCCAGAAGGGACCTCAAGATCTGTAAGCACTTTCTGAATTAGGTCTGGCCTCTGAGGTTAAGAGACACAAAGACTCAACTGACCTTGGAGAGAGAGGGAAAAGTGCAAAGACCAAAGCGCAGTGTTCATTCTTTCTGAATATTTCAAGCAGCAGCAACAAAATGCTAATTGTCTTAACAGATATCCTGCCCCACAGATGCTGACTGTTAGCAGGTGCTCAAAGTAGGTATGGGGTACCTGAAAGGGCAGAAAAAAGAGGCCAGGAAGAAAAAAAGAATGAAAGAGAGAGAGAGAGAGAGAGTGTGTGTGTGTGTGTGTGTGTGTGTGTGTGTGTGTGTGTGCAGGCATTCATAGGCGTGTGGGCAGAGGGTCTTATAGCAATTCAGGTAGAATTCCTGGGGGGACAGGCAGAGACAAAGTTAAGACATTTCAGGTAGAGTTTCCAAATGAAACACAGAACAGTCCAGCTAAATTTGCATTTCAGATAGACAATGAATAATTTTTAAATACGAATTTGTCTCAGATATTTCATGGGGCATATATTAAAAATTATTCGTTGTTTTCTGAAATTCAATTTTGCACTTTTTTGCTTTTTTTTTTTGAGACAGAGTCTCACTCTGCTGCCCAGGCTAGAGTGCTGTGGCATCAGCCTAGCTCACAGCAACTTCCAACTCCTGGGCTCAGGCTATCCTCCTGCCTCAGCCTCCTGAGTAGCTGGGACTACAGTCATGTGCCACCATGTCCGGCTTATTTTTACTATATATTTTTTTTAGTTGGCCAATTAATTTCTTTCTATTTTTAGTAGAGACAGGGTCTCGCTCTTGCTCAGGCTGATTCCGAACTCCTGACCTGGAGCTATCCGCCCGCCTCGGCCTCCCAGAGTGCTAGGCTTACAGGCGTCAGCCACCATCCCTGGCCCAAATTTGCATTTTTATTTGCATATCTTCCAACTCTAATTTCAGACGATTTTTGAATGCTCTCCATGGTTTAAAATCATAGCCCGACTTCCCAAAAATCTGTGTCCTCTAAATAAAGAAATGGGAGCTGAGGAGAGTGATATTCTTGGTGGAGGAACTATGCATGAACCACGTAATAGCCCTCCAAATGGGGTGAGAGAAGGGGAAAATCACATTAATTGCATGAAAGCACTTCACTGAGTACCTAATGCATAAAATGTGCTTCAGAGCCATTGGTTTCCCCCTTCTTATCCTCCTTTTCTCCAGGAGAAAAATACATTTATCAATGACCAGGGCTAACATCAATCATGACATAGTTTATTTGTCTGTACATTGCATTTTCAACTTAATTTGATAGTTGGGATATAGTTATTTCATGAAAAAAACCTCATCCCAATGTTTTCTTTTGAATCCTCAGATAGCATATAATAAATTAAACATTCACATAAGCATTGTTGACACAAGAGGGGAAATTTGTGAGTTGAAAGACCCCAGATTAAAAAAGGAGACTTGAGATGAAGGGAGTTCTCTCTCCCTGTTATCAAACGAAGGATCTTCTGTGGCTACTTGTTGCTGGGTGAAAACAGCCACACTTCAGGCTGATCACTGTCATCTACCTACCGGGAAACCCATTCATAACATGTATATTTCAGATGTTTCCTGCATAGAACATTTATCCTTTTAATACTTGACCTACAGCACATATGTGTGATGACTCTCCTCTATAATGTGTTCCGGCTTAATAGACTTTTCTTTGCTCCGGTGGAAACTATTTTAATGGACTTTCTTTGGACTCATGAAAATGCTTGGTTTGAAGGAAAATCCCTGAAGTGTCTTTCTCTGTAAATTTCCCTACTACAAGGAAATTGGATGTTGCACATCTTCCAGTTTGCTCAACTTTGGCTGGATAAGTATTTATTGAATGCCTTCCAGGTGTTAGCCCTTGGGCTTGGGAGACAGGATGGGGAAGTGGGAAGGACATTTGGATTTCACAGATCATGATTAGAATTCAGGTTTCAAAGACATTTCCCTCTGACACTAGCTAGCTTTAGGTATAAAATAAGATGTCAATCCTAATTTTAATATGAATAATGCAAATACTAATACTAAACCAATATGTATATTAGTACTAACACTGATTCCAGTGCTGATACTTGTGCCAATACTGATGCTGTTGCCAATGGTATAATAACAATTCCAATAGCAATACCTATTCTAACACCGTGTATTAGTCAGGGTTCTCCAGAGAAGCAGAACCAATAGAATGTGTATATATAGGGAAAAAGATTTATTTTAAGGAACTGGCTCATGTAATTATGGAGACTGGCAAGTTCAAAATCTTCATGGTGGGCCAGCAGGCTGGAGACCAAGGGAAGGTCTAATACTGTAGTTCAGGTCCAAAGACCATCTGCTGGCAATATTTCCTCTTACTAGAAGGCGGTTAGTCTTTTGTTCTATTTAGGGCTTCAGCTGATTGGATGAGGGCCACCCACATAATAGAGGCAATCTACTTTACTCAGAGTTCACTAATTTGGATGTCAATATCATCCAAAAACACCCTTATGGAAACAAAACATCCAGAATAAATGTTTTATCACATACTTGGACATTGTGACCCAGTCACATTGACACATAAAATTAACCATCACACACCAATACTGGTATTAATATAATACCAGTGTGTTAACAATGTATCAATCAGTGTTCCACCAGAGAAACGTAACCAGTAGGGGATAAGACTATATACAAATATATTTTCTATTTCTCTCTCTCTATCTATGTATATATGTATAAACACACATACATCAGTATGTTGAGAGAGAGAGAGCTTTATTGCACAGAATTGGCTTATGGCATTGTGGGGTCTGGCCAGACAAGTCTGAAGTCCGCAGTGTGGCCATCAGGGAGGACATGCTGGGACTCTCAGACAGGTGATGATACTGCCATCCACAGGTGGAATGCTTCTTCTGGGAAGTCTCAGATCTTTTCTTAAGAACTTTCAACTGACTGAATCAGACCAGCCAGATATTTTTAGGATAATCTTTTTTATTTAAATCCAACTGATTATAGAGGTTAATCACATCCGCAAAATACATTCACAGAAACATCTAGCTTAGTGTTTGATTGACGGTTTTGGTACTATAGCTTAGCCAAATTGACACATAAAACTGACCATTACAAGCATAGACGGTGTGCTCTCCATACCAGTGAGTTCTGCATCCATGGATTCAGTCAACCACAGAGAGAAAATATATAAAAAATTGCATCTGTACTGAACATGTACAGACTTACTTTTTCCCTTGTCATTATTCCCTAAACAATACCTTATAACAACTATTTATATAGCATTTGCATAATATGTTAGGTATTATACATAATACAGAGATGGTTTAAAGTATACAAGAAGATGTGTGTAGGTTACATACAAATGCTATCCCATTTTATATGAGGGACTTGAGCTTCCATGGATTTTGGTATCTGAGGGAGGTCCTGGAACCAGTCCCCCATGGATACCAAGGGACAACTATATAAAGCAAAAAGCACAGCATGTGGCACATATATGTGCCAGTTATTTCTAGCCAGGATGATGAAAGATGCAAAGGCAGATTATATGTTAATCTTGATTTTAAGAATCTTGATATCACAAGCTTCTTAAAGTGATATAGTGATATAATGTGATATAGTATAGCAATTAGCTTGTGATATGGTTAGACTGGAGTATTTATATGACTCAACAATAAATAAAACAACAGCTTATGTTTACTGAACCTTAGAATGCACCAGTCACTGTATTGAGAGCTTCACATGCATTTTCATATTAACTTTCCATACAACTCAATAAGACAAATATTATTTGTATTTTGCAGTGGAAGAAACCAAGGCTCAGAAGGTTTGTCTAAGATTGTATAGCTAGCAAGTCCCAGAGGTAGGATGCTCAGCTGGGATGAACCAGCAGTCTCAGCCAAGATGGAAAAGACTCAAGTTTGGTGGGAGGGAAGCAGATGAAATGCTCAGGGAGTCGGAGATGGAGACAGTATTGAGAGAGGTGGCATTGAGCCAGGCCTTGCAATGAGGGTAGGACTTAGATGGGAACAGCTGAAAATGAAGGGCTGAGGAAAAGCAGGGGGTTGATTTTACCAGAAAGGGGACAAAGACTTGGAGAAAGGACACATATGTGAGACACAGGGGGCATTGTCCTCCATCAAGGGTGTGTGAGGGAGGAGACAGGCTGCATAGACACAGCCAATTCAGTCTAATCTATCACACTCAGGACATTTTTGTGTTGGTAGATTTCTTGTGGAAACCACTAAGCAAGCTGAGTTTGGGGTCTAGCTTAACAGTGGGGCCACCAGAGAAGCATGGGTAGAACCAGAAGCTCGGGGGGCCGACGCCAGTGGTGGTATGGTTAATCAATGTTAGCAGTGATAGTGAGAAGAGAAAGGAGAGGAAGAAGGAGAGAGAATTCTGAGGTGTTCACTTTTGCAGAGCCTGTAGTTTTTGTGGCTCATTTGTAGGAAAGTGAGCTTGTATGATGTATTCATGTAACATGTAACTTTTCAGGACACGTTCTCATTGTTTTCTTAAGTCCCTAAGCCATAAGGAAAATCATGGAAAAATGGAGGATTTGAGTATCTGAAAGCTGTTAGTCCAATTTGGCCAAGGCAGTTTTTTGGGTGCAAAATTTATAAAATGCCTTGAAAGTATTTTCCACGGCACATTCGGTGACTTCACTCAGCCCTGCTTAAATGGTCTATTTTGACTTTGAGTTCATAAAGCCCCTCTCTCTCCCCCTCATTTCCCTGCTCAGGTTCACGTCCAGATAAAACAGCTAACTCAAATACGGTGTAAAAATACAAGTCCCTTTTAGCCTGGCCTTTCATGCTGCACCCCAAAGTGTGCCTGGGTGTTGAAAGTGAAAAGGGGTGGGACTGGGGGAAGGTGTTTTTCCAGCCCAAGTTATGAGAGTGGGCACTTTCTCCGGCTTGTAGGAGAGCAATTGCACCGGGCTGCTGCAGTGGAAGTCATTCAGGATGATGCCCGCATGCAGTGGTCGGTGGAGAGCTGGAAAACCTGCCAAAGTCAGCAGCTGGAGTAAGTAGAGTAAATCAAGTTAAGAGGGAACGGGACAAGATTTTGGAAAAAGAAAGAATACATGGGTCAAGCCATTAACCAGACCTGCAGGGTTAAGATGATGAGATATAAATTGACTGGTATTTCCTGGGTTTAGAAAGGGAAGTCTGGATGGGATTTATATCTGATCCTTGATGCTCTCTGGTACCTCCCTTCCCAGCCTGCCTGCCTGCCCAGTGGGCCTCAGGTGTAGGGTAGTTAGAGCAGGATGGGGCACAAGCCAGAAAGCTCTGGGTTTTGCAGCTATAAATACATTTATCCAACCCGTCATCCTCAATTAGTGCTGGAGTGCCATAATGCAGCGCTCTTCGCTCAGGCTGCTCTGAACACCGCGTGGGGGCTCCCAGACCTCTCCCTTCTGCTGTCTTTAAACCTTTTTTCTTCATATTCTAACAGGCATCCACAGAATATGGCGCTGCCCTTGCTAGAACCCTGACACTGAGAAATAATGGCGATGTCAGATTTTGTGAAAAGGGGCTTGTGGCTGGCTCCAGGCAAGCGTGGAGGTCAGTTTGGTCACAGGTGGATTATTCTCCTCTTACCTGGCTTTGCTGACTCAGATGCTGACAGGGAAACTGTGCTCCAGTCTGTGTTGTCCTGAAGGGTGACAAAGCACGTTGGTTCCCATTTTTTTTTTTGGACTTCCCAACTGTCTCATGAGCGGGGTAGTAGTAGTTATATGTTCCATCTTACAGATGAGGAAATTGAGGCTCAGAGTGCTTAAGTGGCTATGGCCACACACACCCTATGTAGCAGAGGGAGGAGTATGAGGTTGATGTGATTATCCCCATTTTACAGATAAAAAACTGAGTCTCAGAGAGGCTAACAAAATAATATAAGGACAGCGAGTGAAAGAGCTAAGTCTTAAACATGGGTCCGCCTGACTCCATGGCTCATTGAATGCCACTTGCTCTCAAGTTCCATCCTCCCTACTGCTGTCCCTTAGAGAACACCTGACAAGGACTCAGGAAGTGAGGAACGTGGCTGCTGCCTCCCCCTCCCCCAACCCCCACCACACACATAGAATTGCTCTAGGTTCCACTTCTCACAGTCATTCTGTCCATTTATCCACGACTCACTCGCTCAGTCATCACCAAGTGCTCACTGTGTCAGGACCTGAGCTGAGTGCTGGGAACCTTCCTGCAAATAAGCTCCAAACCCAGGAGTCATCCTTGGTCCCTGTTTTTCCTTATTCTCATTATCTACATGCCAGGTCCATTGCTGATTTGGTCAATCCCACCTCCAGCTTGGAAGCCTTTCCCTTCTCTCCTCTTCAAGGCTACCATCCTATCCCAAGATCTCATGATTTTAGTAGTAGCCTCCTAAATGGTCCTTTCTTGTGTCCACTAATCCACTTCCCACACAGCAATCAGAGTGGGTTTTTAAAAACCTAGATCAGACCACTTGACTTCTCTGTTTTAAACCTCCCAGTGGTTTTTCATTGCACTTAGAAAAAAATCCCAGCTCCTTACCATGATGAGTAAGATCTTTCATAATCTGGCCCCTTGTATGTCTTTGCTCTTGTCTCCTACCAGTGCCACTCATGCTCTCCCTTCCTGAGGTCCAGGCATGCTGGCTTTGTTTCTGTTCTTCTCATGTCTCAAGGTCATTCCTGTCTCAGAGCTTTGGCCCCAGCCATCCCCTTTCCTGGAAGGGTCTTCTCTGCCTTGTTCTGGGGCGGGTTTTTTTTTTTATCATTCCTGTCTTGGCTCTAGTGTAGACTCCTAGAATTGTTTCTTGGCATCCTATTTGAAAGAGCCGCCCCGTCTTTTGCATTCCTCTATTTTAATTTTCTGGTATTGCATCATTCTCTAGTATCACTTGTAATTTGTTTATTTTCTTTCTCTGCTCATTAGAATGCAACCCCATGAGGCCAGAGGCCAAGTCTCTCTTCTTTACTGCTGTGTTCTCAACACTTAAAACAGTGCTTGCATGTGGTAGGCACTCAGTAAATATTTGTTGAACAAATAAGATATGTCGATATGATCCCTGCCTTTATAGAGTTTACAATGTAGTTGGAAAGATGAAAACATTTGAGTACAGTGTTTATAAGTATTTTGAGATGCTTGAGAACCCGCATGATTTCAGACTCTCCCTAACTCTCACCACTGTTTTCAGCAGCTATACTTTAGGTCCATTGGTCCATGCTGGCCCCAAATGCCCTTTGCCCACATTTCGGGAGAGAAAGATCAGAACATAGCTATTCGTAACATAGCTGGTCCCAGCTACTTGGGAGGCTGAGGCAGAAGGACTGCTTGAGCCTGGGAGTTTGAGGTTGCTGTGAGCTATGATGATGCCACGGCACTCTAGCCCAGGCAACAAAGTGAGACTCTGTCTCAAAAAAGAAAAAATTATAATTAGAATTTTTTGATGGGACAATCATTGTGAAAGACCTCTGGGGATAATGAAACTTGGAATATTCTTGTTCTACAGAGAGTTAAAGACCTAGATCTTGGTGTCCTTTGTAAGTTTGCATCTAAAAGTCCTAGTTCTTCTCTTTGGAGTCTTACAGAATATGTTCAAAGCCTTTTCTCCATGGAACCTTTTGAATTAACATATGTTCATTTCCAAAATGCTATAAAATTCAGTCAAGTATAGAGAAGAATGTAAAATTACATGTAACCTCCATCTAACAGAGATAAAGGCCATTAATGAGTTGGTGTTTATTCTTCCTGTATTTTGGGCATGCAATATATAAATTATCCATCTCTATCTGTCCATCTAAAGTTTTTCACAAATTTGGGATCATGGAATGTGTACAAAGTGGTATGTTTGCAAAATAGGAAAAATCGGTGGGGAGAGATTGGAAGGCCGTGAGGGCTGGGAGCGGGCTGGGCTTGGGTAGGGCCCTGCCAGCCATGGTGAGGAGGTTGGCTTTGATTCTAAGCGCCATGCGGAGGCACCGGAGAAGGTAAAGAAGGGGAGTACTGTGATTCGATTCAGATTCCGTGCAGCCCACTCCCATGCTCTCCCCACAACAAGAGCAGGAGGCAGTTAGAGGCACTCACAGTGGTTGGGTGAGAAGGGAGGAAGATGCAGAATAGGGAGGCGGATGGAAGTGGCAAAATTTAGAGGAATTGCTGCTGGATTGGGTCCCGGATGTGAAAGAAAAGGAGAGATTCTTTGTTGCCTTTCATGCAATGGTGCTCTTGGTATCCTAACTATTTTAAGAATTGTGTCTGAGTAAAGACACATTCAAAGACATTAGAAAATGTTTACAAACTTAGCAGATGAGGTTAGAAACTGAGCTGTAATAGTATGATGTATTGCCATGATTAACTGCTTTCATAAGAAGAGATGATGACTATTTGATCGCTTCATTTTAAGGAGGGGGAGGTGTGTGGGTGTCAGTAAGTTTCTTTCTGTCCAAATAAGCATGACTAACTTCAATTATGGCTACCTTTGGAGAACTGTGCAGGTCTTTTAGTGTGTTTCTAAGTATTTCATTTCGACATTTTAGGAAAACATACATCTCTATTTATAGCAATGGTTACTGTTCTGATTTATAAGCTCTGCTCCACTATAAATCATTCAAAACTCAAAAATTAAATTTTATGGCATAATACTTTGATGGCTCTATGCCTGAGCAAAGGGCAGGAGGAATGCAATTTTTCTTATTGCCAATTACAATTGGATTTCTTTTCGTTATATCGTTCTTTTAATAAAGCAGATGGTTCAAGTCATACACAGACACACACACACACATATACACAGAGGTACACTAATGCTCTGTTAAGAAAAACATTCAAAACTTGACTTCTAGAAAATGGTATGCTTCTCATCATTGGTTCAATCTTATTTAGTTTTAGAATTATGTATACTAAGCATACTGAAAATTTAAAATGAACTCCCATGTCTTAAGCATAGATGGATGTCTGTGGGCTTGGCTATTTAATTGCCTTGGGTGCAAACATGAATTATTCAGTTACTCCTACATGAGCAGGAGTGGGTCTTTATACAAATGCATTTTCTCTTCCTGACATTGCACAATTCTTTTTTCATATATATATATTTTTCCTTATCTTACAGGAGGATGAAATTAGCTGAGTTTCCTCATTTAAAGAAAGGAAGGAAGGAAGCCACATCTATTGAGTGACTACTATGTTCCAGATCTGGGCAGGATGTTATATGTGCATGCTCATTGAATCTTCTTGACAATCCTGGGAGATGCACCTTAAGAGCCCCAGTTCTACATGGTAAAGCAGTGTTAAAGAGGAACAGAGACTTACAAAATGCTATGGTCTGAATGTTTGTGTTCCCTGAAAATTCATATGTTGATATCCCTACTTCCAAGGTATTAAAAGATGGGTACTTTTGGGAGGTGGCTAGGTCATGTGGGCAGGACCCTCATGAATGGGATTAGTACCCTGGTGAATGAGACCCAAGACAGCTCCTTTGCCCTCTCTGCCATGTGAGGACACAGCGAGAAGGTACCTTCTATAAGAAAGTGGGCCCTCACCAGACACCAAATCTGCTGACATCTGGATACAGGAATTTTGAATCCAGACTCCTGAACCAAGAGAAATAATTTTTTGTTGTTTATAAGGCACACAGTGTATGATATTCTGTTATAGCAGCCTGAGCAGACTAAGACACAAAGTGTCATGCAGATTCTAAATTAGAGAGTCAGGATTTGAACTCAAACCCATTTGGTGCCACCCTGTACTGCTTCCTCTTCACCATGCTGAGCATTGAATGTGGTTTTTTGTAGCCTTTGTTCCCACCCTTGGCTAAAGACAACACTGTGTTCCTGCCTATTGGCCTGACATATAATATTTGATGATTCCTCTCTTTGAAGTTTTAGTGTTGTAATTTGCTATCCAAGTAGATATGAGAAAGAAAAAGGAAATTGGGGGGGGGGAGGTGATTTAATAAGCATTCACTGAGCAGGTTCTAGAAACCATGTTAGTTGTTGGGGAAGGAATCCCAGGGGTTAGTAAAGTGGGTTCTGGGCAGTTCCCACCTCCAGGAATTTGGCATACAGTGGGAGCATTGATAGCTATGAAAATGCAGTGATTCTGTAGTAGAGGTTGGGAGCAATGGGAAGATAGCAGAGCATTCTGCTCAGGCTTGGGGAAGGACGGCCGCATGTAGGAGGTGGCATTTGGGCTGGGCTTTGAATATAAGCAACAGTCACAGAGGGAGAGGACGGAGGACAGGATTTCAGGCTTAGGGACAGGCAGGAGGATGGCTCGTCCCTGAGTGGCAGAGTGTGTGTGTGTGTGTTCACCTGCTCCCTTAGCCTCTTGCCTAGGGAGAAGTTTCTGGTAGGTCCTGGTCTCAGAGCAGAGGCAGTTCAGAGCCTGGGGACTGGGTCTGGGATTCTGACATAGATGTGCAGAGAAGCAGGTTTATCTCCTGAGCTTTTAGGTGAGCCACAAGGATAGTCTGAGGTACAGCTGCTGGGCCGAGCTTGGTGCTCAGGGAGCGCTGTCAGTTTACTGAGCGGTGACCATTTGGAGATCATTTATTCTTGCTTGGGACCACTGTTAAATCTTACGTGAAAACAGATTTATATAAATGTACATTTCATGTTGATATGCATTAAGATAATCATCATCATCACAAGAACAATACATTCTTCACGGTGTATGGAAGTTAACACTTTGCACACCCCATGGCATACATCAGTCATTCATAGACAAGCACATATTTGTGAAGGCTTCTCCAAGGCACTTGCATATCCCTTTATTTACAACCTTTTTTGTTTTAAGAAAGGATTTACAAAGATTAGTCAGTGTGGCTAGAGAAAATAAACTTAAAATGAATGGGAAAATTTAGGCAAAAAGGAAATAAAAATAAGAAAAGGTGATGGTACCAGCAATGGGGTTGGTACAGGAATGATATGCCATATCATCCTGTGCTTTTGTGAGAGAGAAGGTTACAAATTTGATTCTAAAGTTTTGGCAGCTGATGACACCACTTCCTTAATACAACACTTACCACTCTCAATGACAATGTTATTTTCCATGAACTGGTCTTATCTCCCCTCCTTGACTGGAAAGCCCTGTAAGCAGGGCCCATGTAAGCAAGTGCATCCATCTTTGCCTCCAGTGCCTTATACATTAAAGTGATTGAAAGAAATGAATGACTAGATAGATAAATAGGTGAATTAGTATTGGCCCCATTTTACAGATGAGCAAGAAGGGTTGGATCTGGGTCAGAAGCAATACCGTTTGCCCCTGAGTTCAGGGCTTTATCTTCTGGATACTGATGCTCCTTTTTTTGTCCTTGTTCAGCCTTTGCAAGCTCTGCAAATGCTGAGGAATGAGGTGTTATTCAGACAAGGCTGAGTAGCCCTTTGCACACATCTGCAATTGGCTGAAACGTCCATCATGGGACATACGGCCCTTTGATATTTTCATTTCCTCTTCTGAGTTTCTTTTCTTAGAACTGAGAAGTTGGTTTCTCCCAGTCTTTGTTCTTTTTCCATAATCACTGCATTGCCTAATAGCTTTCCTTTAATGACCATCACACCAAATAACAAATATTAAAGAGGGAATATCAATGAGTTGGTGAATCATGTGGTATTTATGTAGAGATTCTTCCAGAACGCATAGTCTTCCAGAATGCACAGAGTTCTGCAAACTATTAAGGCTTTCTAGTGTAGTTATTATCTTTGAAGTCAGTCTTTGCAGCCTACTTTTGACTTCAATGACTAGAAATACCCCTACAAAATAAGCATCTTAATGCAACAGTCTGTGCCAGCCCAAGTATTGCAAATACTCTCTGTCTCCATGTTCGGTTCTTCCAAGAAAAATCTGGACTCTGGACTGATGAATCAAAAGTTATTTTACATGTGCAGAAAACAAAGTGAAACTTTTAACCTTTGCTTCCTACATTCCAAGCACGGAGCATATCCATCTTTTTGTATTCTTAATGCAAAGGAAGTATTTATTTTATGGGGACTACTAAATGAGTTCCCTATGCAATGTGCTTTCTAGAACACAGATCACATATGTTACATAAAACAGACATACTTCCAACCCAGGGAAATCTCTGGTCTTCTCACTTTTCTTCTCACCCCTCTGAGTTTTGATCTTGATGGAGTGATGCTTTTGTCTCTAGCTGGAAGATTCATAAATCTGAGGGGAGGAAAAGGTTGACTTCTTGGCTCTTCTTCCTCTTAGAGACTCATGCTCAATTTATCAAAAGCTTCCTCTCTTACAACACGCCTGTAACGCCTCAACATCCTTGTAAGGTTTCTGTGAGCTTTTCCCCTCTGCCCTTTCAGATTTTAAAGGCTGATGCAGCTTCTGGTGTGGAGGGGATTTGTGATGTTAATGGGATTCTTCTAGGGGGTTTAAGTTTTTGCCAGAGTGTGTATTGAATGGTGAGGTAATATTAGGATGTGCTTTTACTACAAGGGGCTACTTCAAGCTGAAATGGGACAGAATAAGTGCCCGTGCCTGTGTTTTCTGCATTAAGAGGGCTTCATTCAGGCAGTTGTCCACAGGGCAGTGTAGCCCTGTTCTAAGGAATCCATAGAATTCTGACTCTACAATTTTATCTTTGAGTTTCAAATATCTCTCCCCAAATCCACTGAAGTTCAGAATCCTGGGATTTGTAATAAACAAGCTTATTATTGCCGAACTTCCAATTTTCCAAGGAGGTCAATAAACCTCTCTTAAGTCAGACATTGTGCAAAAACATTCCAATTTTCTCCTTCCCCTCATTTCATTGAACTTCCACTGCTCCTGTGACTTAAGGTTCATCTGCCCTAGTTTGCCTGGCTTTAGCGACTCCCTAACTCTGCACAGGGCTGCTTTGGGTTTTGTGGGAATGTAGTGTGGCAGAAAGAGTGTGGAAGCCAGAAAATTTTGGTGTTAGATCTGACTTACTCATTTCCCAGCTCTGTAGTTTTGAATAAATTACTTAATCCCTTAGTTTTCTTATCCATAAAAGAGGATTAATAAGCCTGATTTTGCTGGGTCACAGTGTGGGTTACACAAGATAGCACATGAAAGGATCAACACCTAGTAGACACTCAGTGAATGTCACTTTTTTGCTTCCTATGACCTTGTAGGAGGGATTTGAATCAGAGGTTAGGCATGGTCAGATCTGTGTTTAGAACCCTCACTCTGACTTCAGTGTCGTGTATGCATTGGAGAGGCATATGAGTTATCTATTGCTGTGCAACAAATTACCGTTCAGTGGTTTAAAACAACATACATTTATTACCTCACAGTTTCTGTGGGTCAAGAATTGAAGAATGATTAGCTCCATCCTCAGGGGTTCTCAGGAAGCTGTAATCAGAGTGGAAGCTCAGCCTGAGAAGGATCCACTTCCTAGCTCATCCAGTTGTTGTTGGGATTCAATTCCTTGCAAATTATTGGATTGAGGACCTCAGGTCCCCGCTGGCTTTTCAGCTGGAAGCCACTCTCCATAGGGCAGCTCAGACATTGCAGTTGGCTTTGTCAAAACCAGCAAGGAGGAGAATTTACTACTAGCAAGATAGAAGTAGAATCCAGGTACCCTATTCATGGAAGCAATACCTCACAACATTAGTCATGTTTTATTGGCTAGAAGCAAGTCACCCAAGAAGATGAGATTACACAAAAGGAGGAGATGTCACCAGGAGGTGGGGATTGTTGGGGACCATCTAGAAATAGACTAAAATTAGAAGACTGCTGAGTATCCTAGGTAAGGGATGGCAGTCAGAAAAAGGGTGGTGACAGTCTAAGTAGAGAGAGAGGCACATATTTGTCATTTATTTAGGAGACAGATAAGATGGGAGTGGTGAAGTAAGGATAAAGATAGCTCCCAGGTTGCTTAGCCACCTGGGCATGAAAGGCGGTGAGAATCTCTGAAAAGGAGACTCGAGGAGGTTGAGAAGTGTGTGTGTATGGGAGGTGGATGGCGGCAAAACAATGAGTTTAGTTTTAGTCCCTTGTTTTAGAGACTTCAGCTGTCATCTTTGCTGCAAGGATGGCTGGCCTGGGGCTCACTCATGTTCCTGTGGAATTTTATGTATCCCAGGGTATAAAAGAATTAAAAGTGGAGTTTCTCTGGTTGAGTCTAGGATGGAATCTATGGGATTAAGATTTGCTGAGGCTCCCTCTGTCCTCTGCAGCAACTCCTTAGGTACCATATCAGTTTTGGATTTAAAAAAGTGGCTTGGGGTTTTAGCTACTCTATAAATCCTTTTTTAATGAATATGGTATAAAAATATTTTTAAAGAGTACACAAGCAAGAGAAGGTATTAGAAATTCATAACATCTTGGATAATTAGCAAGTGTTGAGAATCTATGTGGTGCAAAACAGATATTTCCCTTCTCTATGGAGGGCCCACTGGCAAATAAGGCTCCATGTGCATGACTTGAGATGTCTCCATCTCTCTATTACTCCTGTGACCCTAAAGAGATCACAGTTTCCTGAAGGGGAGATTTGGAACCACTGCTTCTACCCTCTAGACTCCGTGATTCCCCATCCAGCTTTATTATTAGTTCCTGAATTCACCTTTTGCACAAAGACTCTTAAACTCTTTTTGTAGCTCTGATGGGCAACAATTATCCTCCTTTTATTATTTCAGTGTATCTGTTAGCTATTGCTGCATAACAAGCAAGATAAAACCTTAGTGGTGTACAAAAGTGTTTATTTAACTTGCATCTCTGCAGGTCAGCTAGAGGTTGGCTAGCCTCACGGGGCTTGGCTAGTTGGAGATAAGCTACAGTCAAGATGAGGTCAGCCCCATGTATCCACTGTCCTTGCGTCAGTGGGACAGCCAAAGTACATTTTTCTCATTGTGATGGTAGAGGCATATGAAAGCACATGTTGTTTATTTTTTACTTTTTATTTTTATTTTTTTTGAGACAGAGTCTCACTCTGTTGCCCAGGCTGTAGAGTGCCGTGGCATCAGCCTAGCTCACAGCAACCTCAAACTCCTGGGCTCAAGTGATCCTTCTGCCTCAGCCTCCCGAGAAGCTGGGACTACAGGCATGC
>CAUYRT010027849.1:0-86046 GCA_963574885.1 Lepilemur ruficaudatus | reverse complement strand
CGTATCATGCAGGCCTCGCAGATCAAGCTGACATTTTGAGTTTTATCCTGAGAGCAGTAGGACCCAATGAAGAGGCTCCCAATTTCACAGGGAAAATGCAGATACTTTCAGCTAATTGATTATATGGCTTTTTTTTTTTTTTGAGACAGAGTCTCACTTTGTTGCCCCAGCTAGAGTGCCGTGGCATCAGCTTAGCTCACAGCAACCTCAAACTCCTGGCTCAAGCAATCCTCCTGCCTCAGCCTCCACAGTAACTGGGACTACAGGCATGCGCCACCATGCCCGGCTTATTTTTTTTTCTATTTTTCGTAGAGACAGGGGTCTTGCTCTTGCTCAGGCTGGTCTCGAACTCCTGAGCTCAAACGATCTGCCAGCCTCGGCCTCTCAGAGTGCTAGGATTACAGGCATGAGCCACCACACCCAGCCTGCAATTTATTTTAATATACCTCAGAATATAGATTTAGAAATGCATACAGGTGTCTGCATGTTTGTGTATGTGTGTGCATGTATCCAAGATACCTAGAATATGTTACATGAAAAAGAAAGGAAGTGTTCAAAGAATGAAGAAAACTTGTTAAAAAGATACAGGACCTAGTTGGAAGGGGACTTCCACTGGCCAACTCCAGGACAAGTCAAACCTCAAAATAAATGAGGGTAGTAAGAGATTATAACTTACTGGATAAAGTAAGAATCCTTGAACAGGAAGGAAGAGAAGGCTTTCCTTTGCAGAAGAAAGCCAACTAAAAACTGTTGAATGAATGATGACATTAGGAATCATCATTTGTAAATATTAATTTTCTGATTTTGAGTATTTTAGTGTGGTTTTGCAGACTAAGTCATGTTTTTAGAAAATACACTGTGATGTATTTTAGGGATGGAGAGAGAGAGTGAGGGCAAGAGAAAGAGAAAGGAATAAATGCGGCTGAAATGTATCTAGGAATTTTTGCATTATTCTTGCCACTTTTCTGTAAGTCTGAAGTTATATCAAATTTTTAAGAAAACCTGAAAACATTAAATTAATAAAAATAAAATACTTCATCATAAGCTGTATAATATATGTATGGATTTGCCACTTATATTCTATGCCCTAGGGACTACTAATTAACATCTCAGCATCAAAATCAGGTGCTGAGTTTGCATTTGAAAGATTCAAATTAGAAACTCCTATCCAGAGATGGCTACATACAATTAATTAGCATAATAGGCATTAAAACATTGTTATCATAATTAATATAAGTAGTATTCATGATGTATCGATTGGCTGGAAATACTCTACAGCAGTTCACCCTTTTATGAGCAGAAGAATCTAGCCAACCCTATGTAACTCATAACAGGCCTTCAAGCAGGGATTCCAAACTGGTTCATACAATGGCCTCTGATTGACTCCAGTTAGAAATGTAGTTGAATCCTGTCAATAAATAGATATCTCATCTACATCTTGTGACCCTTTCAGCAACAATTTAAAAGAGTCCATAATCCTTGAGCTTATAGTAGACATTGTATGACTGTTCTTGTGCCTGATTACTGACAGATATTTATTTGGTTGGAGGCTCACTTTCACTGCAACACACCATCTGTATCATACCATGTATGGCAGTATGATACTACCGCCATGGGTGCCATAACAAAATATCATAAATGGGGTAACTTAAACAACAGATTTTTTGTTTTTCCTCACAGTTCTAGAGCTTAGAAGTTCAAAATCGAAGTGTCAGTAGGTTTGGTTTCTTCTGAAGCTTCTTTCCTTGGCTTGCAGGTGGCCACTTTCTCTCTGTTTTTATATGGACTTTCTTCTGTGCATGAGTATCCTTGATGTCTCTTCCTCTTCTTACAAGGACACAGTCACACTGGACTAGGCCTCATTTTAACTTAATCATCTCATCAAAGACTGTATCTCCCAAATGGTACCACTCTAAGATGCTGGGGGTTGGGACTTCAGCATGGGAATTTTAAGGGGACACAGGCAGCCTATAACAAAGACCTAGAACCCCAAATTTCCTTTCACTATTGGAGGTTCTATGTATCCCGAGCTAGGACGATGGTTATGGAACACTCCCTTTACAAACAGTAACTTTATGGGATTACTGTGATGATTAACCTCCCTGGCACACAGCTGATGCATCATTAATACTACATAGATGTCGATATCAGCAAGGAAGTCTATTTTAATTTTGTATACCAAAAGCTCACCAGATCATCCTTTCATCCCTGAAAACTGAATTGCCATTTATGGCATTAATGGTAAAATTTAGTTTAACAATAGGCACAGTAAATATCAATGCCTGCATTTGGGGTAATCAGAGGTTTATCAATGTCAAGTTCTCGAGAGCTCAAAATGAGCAAGTTCATCAGTTTCTTGTTTGTGTTTAAAGAAATGTAATTATTCTACAAAGATTAAGTGTCCTGGAAGTAAGAAACAAGTAACTCTGGGAGCCAGATATTAGAAAATGGCTTCTCAATCATTTATGCCCAATAATATTACTTTTGAGAGAAAACTTCAAAATTGTACTTTTGAAATTTAGTTATTAAAATCCAGCTGGCATAATAACTGCTGAGTTACATGCAACACCAATATACAGACACATATTCATAGATTCTGATATGAAAAATTAAATTGTTCATGAAATACACATCAAAGATATGAGAGGCTCTTCTGCACAGATCTCAAAGGGAACAGGTAGATTCCCGAAACTAACGTTGTCCAGGTTCATCATTACTTATGAATTCATGATTGAGAGACCCTGGCTTCCAACTTTCAGTGATAGATAAGTTTAATCTCAGCTGCAAGATGTTTAAATTTGTTTGCTTGTTTGTTTTGCTTTGCTTTTCTGCAAAAATGCCTCCAGTTGGATTTGGGCTGGACTGTACAAATCCTACTCCCTGCTCCTCCCCCCCACCCCAGTCGCCATCATTACTGCTGTCTTCTTTCAAGAGACAGAAGAATAGCATGTCACATATTGTTTTCCCAAGACGTTGTGATTGATGGCTCTGATTCCTATCTGGGGACTGGTCAAATCCATTTCTGTCCATCAACACAACTGTCTTTACCTCCTGCTTTTGTGGCACTTGCTCTACAAGCTTTGGGTTTTCAGGTATAGTCCTGTCGCCTGTGGTCGATGTGGAGATGTGCTGCCCAGATTATCCTTCAAGGAAGAACTTGCTGTCCGACTTTGGGGAGTGCAGTGGGGAGGCTGCCTCCAGCTCTTGGCGCCTACAGGGTCTGTTCGGCGGCCCAAAGACCACCTTGTTGGACATCCTGCCCTTCTGGTGGCAGCTCACACACAGCAACTGAGTGAGGTGAGAACATCAAGGTCCAGACAATTTGGTCTAAAATGGAGCTGCTGACAGTCAAGTTTCTCTCCGGTGCTCCCTCCTGGGTGGCCAAGGATTTCGCTGGACCTGCGTAGCAGTTATCCTTTCTCTGTCCAACCCTGCTTCTTCCCCCTTCTGCTCACAGGCGCTGATCCCCGAGAACACCGTATTCCCAGACTTCAGTTCAGAATCTGCTTCTGGAAAACCTAACCTGTTCCAGCTTCTCTTTCTTTCTCATCTTTCCTCTTGCTTGTCTTTCTTTCCCACATTACCTGAAGCTATTGTCTGGTAATAGCTGTCAACCTAATATCTTAGAATTAATATTATATCATAGAATACAAAAATGTACAAAGGATTTTGTGTGTAACTTCCCTCTTCATATGTATTCCAAGCACAAACCGAGGAGTGAGTTGCACTTTCTGTGGGGAGAAAGCCAACATTCTTGAGACAGGCCACTGGCCTCTGACTCAAGGGCATTGGGGCCATTTTATAGATTCTGAGGGGTTTTAACCAAGGTGCCAAATGGCAGTGTCGAAGCTAGAGCCCACTCTCTGTGTCTGAACCATGGTCAAGGAAGGACAGAATACGGAGGAGGTTGTAAGGAAAGTTGGGAGGGAGGTTGAGGGAAATGTACAGATTATTTTTTTTCCCTCCACTTTCCCTGGAGAAAAGGAACAGTGAAATTCAAGCAACAGACACTTGTTTATGATGGCAAAATGGCCTCTGAATTAAAGCTCTACTGCATTTATTTAAGTGAAGGACATGTTTTCTTTCCATGGATATTCTCTCATACATTGGGCACCCGCTGCCAGGCGCCTGTCTGTGTTTTTGAGGCATTGTCACCCTTCAATGTTACCACACGTGTTAATCTTCTCTCATGTGGGCTGAATCTGTGTTTTAAGAGGCCAGGATCATCTGACACATGAGGAAGTGGCGTGTGTTTTATATGAAGCTTAAATTCCTGTGAAGGAATGAATGGCTTTGCCCTTGATCTGTTCACCAAACTATTTTTAATATTAATGTGCTATTTAAAAATGCATCATTTGCCTCCAAAGTAGCTCGGTGGGCGGCATGAGAGCCCCTGGGCAGGCTACGAGGCCCAGAGTGAAGCGAATGATTGCTATTTATCACACACTACTGCTGGCTCCCGAGGATCAAAACTTTAAGCACAACTTGGCAGGGAAGAAAGGTTTCCGTCTATTCCCTGGTATTGAAACTCTAAGATTAGCATGACCTAAGCTACCTAATTCTTGGAAAGACGCTAATACAATAATGCTTCTTTTTAAAGGTCAAAATTCTGTATTTCTTTCATTAGCTCTATCACATGTATCTCCAAGTAGAACACATCTCTGTGGCTGCTTTTCAAACCTGCATAACTGTGTTTTGTGGCAGGCTCAAAATATTCTTTTTGTTTCTAAAGAGGCAACATAGTGAAAGACACATTTCCAGCCAAATTTATGGACTGCTTCTATCCCACCTTTATTCCATGCTGCTAAAAAATATAGGATTAGACTAGAGCCAGACAGATGCTATAACTACTGCAGGAAAGAAATATAGATTCTGGGTGGGAAGCTACAGACACTGAGATAGAACCATGAAAATGTAGGTTGAGTGGCTGAGATTTAACTCAGCAGAAATACTTGTTCTATTTAGTGTTTGTTATTCTCAAATGGTAAATCGTAGAGAAAACAGTGCTAGAGAAAGTGAAAGCAGAGGTTTATTATGAAAATGAGTACAGAGCTGAAGGTGTGTTATGAGTCTCATATAATTGCCCGACAGAGCATAGCTAATCTGGCATAGCATCAGGCTGAGGCCAAAATCTGGATCCAGCACAATGTGATCTGTTTTCTTCCCCAAATATTCTTGTACTGTTTTGTTTGGAGTATTTCCATATCATTCTAACATGGATAGTGCCTAGGGATCCTGTTGTTTTATTTAGAGTAGGACCTTTTCTGAGAGAGAGAGAGAGAGAGAGAGAGAGAGAGAGAGAGAGAGAGAGAGAGAGAGAGAGAGAGATCTCTTTAGTAATACAGCATGGGTTTTCTTTCCTGTGTTTACAGACTAAAGTAAGTAGATTTTTCTATAAGAATCACCAAGATGGCCCAGCCTACTTCAGAGTAGGGCTTTTATTCATTCATTCATGTGTCTGTTGATCCATGGATGAGACATTTATTGAGCCTGTATTACAGAGGCTGAGATTACAAAATAAGTAAGACAGAGGCAGAGTTCCTTAAGGCGCTGCATTGCCTTCTTATAGTCAGAACCTCCAGTGGTTGGTGAATTGCCCCATTATTTACCCTCCATGTGTCCATGATTTTCCTTGTAGCCTCCCACTCTGACCCTCACTCCCAGCCATGTGATTTTAGAGGCCAATGCTGTAACCACAAATATGGAGCAAATAGAGGCTTGAGGAGGCTTGAGCGATTGGACTTGCTCATTCTTGCCCTCTGTCATCAGCAGGAGAACATGCCTGAGCCCTCCTGCTGGAGGAAGAAAGAGGTAGAGCAGCGCCATGTTGCCCCAGGCATCCGTGCTGAGGAGATCACAGATCGGTCAACAGCCAGCCTTCCTCCAGACACATGAGGAAGCCCAGCCAAAAGGAGCAGAACTACCCAGCTGATCCATAGCTCTCTGCAAATCCGTGAGTGAATGCAACAAGATAAGCCATGCCCAGCCCCAGCCCTACAGATCATGAGCTAAATTATTATCGCCATATGCCACCAGGCCTTGGGGCTGTTATGCAGCTTTATTGCAGCCAGGGCTAACCGATGAGTCAGCCTGAAGGCTACACCTAGAACTCGTCCTGCTGCAGAGGCCTCAGCGGACCTTCACATAAGTTTCTGAGTAGATCTAAAGCTTTTTACAAAAACTGATATTTTTGCTTTTTGCCTTTATCCTGGATTTACCTGTACCATACGCTGCCGTATACACTAAGGGCGTTTCCTCTGGCCAGTATGGTTGTCAGAGCACTGGCCTCTCTTGGTTAGTGGATTCTCAAATAAGCCTCAGCGTACAGGACCCTCTTTGCTAACCATAGGCTTTGGAGGCTTCTAGAACCATCTGCCTCTATCCAGGTCTGGCTCCTGGCCTCAGGTAGCCCTTTCCTAAGGGTTTTCCAGGGATCCTCAAGCTTTCACCATGCAGAGTGACCTTCTCAAGCTATTTAAATGACTGAAATAAAGTGTGTATGATTTGATTTGACGTTTCGCTTTCAATTAATGTAAATATTATTTAGAAAGATTTATATTGTGAGGAATATTAATTGCAGTTGAATAATGTTGTATCTGTAGTCATCTCTATGGTCTGTTGGGCATCAGGCTCTAGATGCAGAAAGTAACCTGATGTATAATAATAAAAGTTGAAAGTTGCATCATATGTCCTATAATGACAATGACTGCCCAGTGAATAAGAACAACCGTATATTTCCAACTTCCTGCATATAGGATCATAGAATTTTAGATCTCAGAAGGTTTCAGAGATAATCTCCAAATCTGTGCTTTAACAAGTAACGAAAGCTAAAAAACTTGTCAGAGGCAAACTGGCAACGCTGGGACTATTATCTGACATTTTAATTAGATAAAAACAATTGAAATTTCCTTTTAAAAACTTAAAAATATATTATGCCACACAGTTTCTCACCTAGGCGATATTTATAAGTGGTATTTTCATTTTTGACCATTCTTGATTTCTTTCTCAATAGTCCATTTGTCACCTTCAGGGCCTTAATAATTACATTAGGGAAGCACAATAGAAAAGTTAAAGCCCAGAAATTTCAGAAAGAGCCAAATTCTAATTCTGCCGAGCTATTCATGGTCAAATCACTTCACCTTTCTGAGCCTCCTTTGTTTTATCTGTGAAAGGGGATGATAATGCTTAACTCAGAGGTGAGAAATAAATGAGGTAAATATGTTGAGATCTTCCTACAGCGCTTGGCAAATAGTAAGCATTCCAAAGAGGATAGCTCTCTCCTCTCTCTGCATCATCTTTAGTAATATTGTGCCCATTGTGGGCTGGGAGAGGACCCCTGACAAAGTATCAGGACGGCAGAAGTGAAACGTGTGGAACTGGCCTCTGGGCAAACAACACAGAGAACAAAGAGCAAAATTGGCAACCCCAACACCCGACACAAGACTTTATCACCGTATTGCAAAGAGGCTCCATTGAGTGCTAGGATACTACAGGAAGGGCATTGGAGGCATGAAGACTTTCAGCATCTGTTCTTCAGAAACTGGCTTACTTTTACAAAATATCTCTATATATCTTGAAACCATTGCAAGATAGCTTCAGATTCTCTCCTTCACCTCAGGCGTCTGCACTCAAAAGTGTGGAGGAGGTTACGGATATTACAAAGGCATCTGTTGAAGAAGTTATGAGATGATATAATCTGGAAGGTGACTTGGTCAGGACTAGGTTTAAAGTTATGACACATAGGTAGAGAAATTCTAGCCGGGACCTAAATCAGTTTTGATCCTAACAGTTCCTTGGGATTTGTGGGTGAAGGTTAATATTTGGCCAACTGTGCTGGACCATAAAATTATATTTCAAATGTTCTTCATGAGGCAATAACACATGCATCTAAAGTCCAAAGTTGTAGTTACTTTTAGAAACTAGTGTTTTAGAATTTCTTATGAAACAAAAACAGAATTAATTAATTTTGTTTTTGTTTGTTTTGTAGACAGAATCTATCACATTATTTCAAGTTATTTCAGACTATTCATATTATTTACATGAAAATAGAAATGGAAATGACCCTAACTCTTGGTGCCTGTTCATGTTCTTATCAAACTTCATGGGGACAGTTACCTTAAAGAGTTAAAATAGCCACTAAAACATGACACAAAACATGAAGTCAGAAATTCATTTCTCTAACTATAATACATTTGGACATTGTATTATTCCCTAGGGCGGCAGTAACAAATTACCACAAACTGAGTGGCTAAAACAGAAATTTATTCCCTCACAGTCCTAGAGGCTAGAAATCTGATGTCAAGGGGTCATCATGGCTGTACTCTTAGTAAAGGCTTTAGGGAGGAAGCCTTCCTGGAGTCATCTTAGCTTCTAGTGGTTGCTGGAAATTCTTGGCATTCCTTGTCTTGTAGCTGCATCACTCCAACTTCACATGGCCATCTTCCCTCTGTGTGTGTCTCTGCATCTGTTTGTTCTCTCCTCTTCTTGTAAGGACACCAGCCATATTGGATTTAGGGCCACCCTTATCCAGTGGGACCTCATTTTAACTGATTACATCTGTAAAAACCCCATTTCTAAATAAGATAATGTTCTGAGATTGCAGTGCATATGAATTTTGGGCAAACACTATCCAACACCAAAACTGAGATAATGTACAATAGTCATTCCAGTTTGCTTAGAAATAGCAAAGAAATAAGTCAATATTTCTTAAGTGTAATGCATTGTTTGCAGCATTATTTGATAGGTTGGAGAGCCACTTGGCAGATATGAAACTTACCTGTGGTTTGTTTTTCTTTTTCCTTTCTTTTTTTTTTTGTTTTTTTTTCTATTTTATTTTATAAACTATATTGACATCATTTAACTTTTAAGTTGGTGGAAGGAAAACAAAAACAAAAGCATATATTTAGCAGAAGATACAGGCATTTACTATTTATCATGTCTCAAAATAACAGCTCAAGCAAAGTTTTAATGGAGAACACATGTAACAGATGCTTTTTCCATTTCTTCAATTCATCATATTGTGATATTTATTTTATTACCAAAGAATGTGCCCAACTATGGAGAGAAGAAAGACTGGGCTAAATAGAATTAACTTAAGACAAAAATCTTTAACCCAATATAGGCACACACAGTCTATCTGGTGGAGTTATTTAATAGAAAATAATATATACCTAATATATCTCTTCCTTCCCATCTCTAGTATAGAAATCAGGAGTAGTGTGTTTGATTCTTAGCTCCATCACTGAATGACAACGTTTTATCAACCTTTCCGTATCTATAAAATGAGGAAAATTACACTTGTTCTATTCATCTTTCAAATTCATTGTGAGGATTAAATGTGATAATGGAAATGTAAGGACTTTAAATTCTAAAACAAAAAATATTCTCATGATTGCCATAATCATTGTTTGTTTAACTTGAAAACTCAAAGGACATTCTTGGAGAGATCTAGGATTTGTTTTCTTCTCTAGCTATATAACAAGCTATAACTCTAGCTTGTTATATAACTCTAGCTATATAACAAGAGTGGCCACTATTTATTGAGTAACTACTATACAATGCTGTGTGAGTCACTTTATAAAAAATATTTCTAATGCTCATAATGACTCTGCAAAATAGATGCTAGTGTTCCTATTTTACAGAGAAGTAGTTGAGGAGAAAAAGGTCCAAGTGAGTTCTACCTAGTCAACTTAAGCTTGAGCCTCAAACAGGCACCCCTTGCAAATGGCAGAACCAGGATTCTCTGCCAAAGTCAGGTTAGTTTTCCTTTCTCTCCCCTCCACCAAGATTCCCCTGGGATTTCTTTGCACGCACGTGTGCACACAATCACACAAACTCATCTGCGTCGCCCTCCCTCTTCCCCATGTGAAGGGTGCTGAGCAAATTAGTCATTTGGTTTTTAAAAAAATCAATCTCAACCATTATTAGATGGCACTTGGGCTTAATCAAAAAGAATTGTTTGAGAGAATTTTTCGGTTTTCATTTGGTTATTAGTAGGCTGTGAGTTTCTGTGCAGATGGAATCGAAATGAACCAAGTGTGCTCCACATGCAGTTTTGCAAATCTTCGTACAAACGTTTTCCCACTTAATCATCAGCTTAGTGCTGGCATCCACTTGCTCTTCTGTTCCAGTCTAGCTGAGACCAAGACCACTCAGGAAAACCTGGGGTCCTGCCAAGTTCACCTGCCTCTCTCCTGTCAGGTATAGAGTATACTGATCTATGAGTACACAGGAGATGGAATTCAGAACGGTAGCATTAATTTCTAATTACTTTTTATTCTGCCCTTTAAAATTTTCTGTTTTGATAATGCTTTATAATATATCTAATTTAGTGATACAATTGTGGCTATATTGGAGGTGTGTGCTCAAAAATGTTTTATTGATGGAGGATAAGATTTTTAAAAATGTTTGGAAACTACTGAACCAGAGCAGTGGAGGCATTTAGCTTCATTATTGGCTCGCATTGGCACTTTTAGAACCATTGGTATGGCCTTTTTTCTTTGTAAACTCTATGAGAGTGATAGTTCTTTGACTAAGTAAGGCCAAAATGGCAATAACACATCATTATTTTTTTACTCATGATCATGTATCAGGTTTTCCCTATGAAAATGAGTTAATGTATTTGTACTAAACACCCCATTGCCCAGTCTTCATAGCTCATCCTGGTCATAACTGTGCAAGTGAGTTGTATCTAAATGATGGGAGGAATCAAGAACAATCAAAAAAGCAGCTTGGCCTAAACTTTCCTTTCCCATACAGCAGCCCAAATCACAGCACAGAATCACAGAAGCTCAGGGCCAGATAATAACCAGATAAGACTGAAAAATTCACTCAAGCAATTAATTTTGATTAAACCTATGTAATATCTAATAAAGATTGAGATGAATTTATTTAAACCAAATGACTAATTTTTAATGCTCACTTTTCTCATTAGTGACCGTTGTGATTCCTCATGTGACCCTAAGTCACCTTGGATTCACCTTAATTTCCTAAACAGGCATGCGTATTCTCTTCATTATGCACAAAGCCCTTTTTGCAATGGTGAGCATTGTCTCACCTCCTCTTGACTTCTGTTAATCTGACAGCCACACAGTCCCTTCTTGGGGAATATTGCAAAGCATCTCCAATTCAATAGCATTTCTGTGGTCGAGGGGTTTTGTGTAATTACAGAAGTTCTATAGTTGATTTGAATGTTATATCCCTGTTGTGGAATTATGTTTGGACTTTATCCTAAAGGACAGGGAAGGGATTGTGTTTGTTTTGTTTGAACATTTCTTATCACAGAACTATGTCAGAGACAAACCCCAATGACACAAACATTCAAACGCTACCTTCAGATGTAATATTGATTTATAAAACAACAGCGCACAGCTGCCAAGCTTCACTCTTGAATGCAGAAGGTCTTCAATTCCCAACAAATTACTGGCATTTCTACCAATTTACAAATTAGAGTTTCCTCCAAATATCTCACAGTTCTTAATATTCCAGTCGCCTTCTTCTTCAGCCTTCCCTCTTGAAATCTGTGTGTGGGGAGGAGGGAGGAGGGAAAAAGTAGAGCATTTGTAAAATAGGAGTTAAAAAAAATCTAGATCAACTTTTATCCTTAGGCAAATTATGCACAGAGTTAAATTAAACCACTATATGTACTTGTAGATTGAAGAATCAGAGGTGGAGGAGGGGTCAGAGACACTGAGATCAAAGTTTCTATTCTTTGAACAAAATCCCTTTGAAAAGCCCCCCATGCCACCTATCCTGCTTGTTAATGTTTTGACTGGGAGTGTCTAGCGGTGTCATCAGCAGCAGAATATTTTTAATACCATATTTTATTTTATTTTCTGTGTGCAGCTAGCTCTACCCAGCAAAGTGCCAGATCCTTTGCCAGCTCTGTTCTATGTCTCTTAAGGGAATATTTTTGTTAATTGCAAATATTTGATTGACAAACATAGGATGCAATTAGTAGTCAGGCACAGTAGGAATGTGCAGTGAACTGGATCCCTGAACCAACGGATCTCAACTCTCTCAGCTTGATCTGAAATCGACTAGAGCATTTCAACCATATGTTTGCCTCAAACTTTCTCTTTCCTATGAATGTTGCTTATTTTCCCAAACTAGCTTCTTTTCACCTTGGTTCACCAAGGGAGCTAATTCCTCTATGATCAAGCCGAAGGAAGAAAGAAAATTCTTCACAAGTTTCAGTCTGGTGGGGCTATTTGACCATGGCGGTAACAATTAATGCGGACAAAATTACACATGCCAGTTGTTCCTCTCTAAAGCCCTGGGTGAAAAAAAAGAAGCTAACCTCTTTTTGAATTCAGACATTTTCTTTTTCATAGCTGTTTAAAACAACCTGGCACTCTCTGATTATTGTGATCAATTACATTTTGTTTCTTTATTCATAAAGCAAGATGAGCTCTTTGTTTGGTGCTACTGCAATATGTGGAATACATTTCTGTTTTTAAAATACACTAGTCATTGTTAAAGGTATTCTTTATGCCACAAATCAATTGGAGGTACTGGAGTCTGATGCTATCAGATATTCTGAACTTCCTGCCCCATCAAGGAATTAATTAAAACTCACTTAAAACACAAAATCTGAGGGGAAAGAGAGAACTCCAAAGCCTTAAATGCTGGCTATAAAAAGTCTTAAGAAAATGTAAGCTGTTTTCCTACCTATAAAATGTAAAAAACCGAGAGTTGAAAAACGAAAAATAATGTAGTCAAACTGGGTTTGTGGCTCTAAAACACCAGTTGTCATTTTTTTTTTTTTACACAGATTGATGCAATTCACATGTTATGGGGGGGGAAAGATATACAATATGAGTTGCTCTCTCTAAAGGATAAGCAAATAGTTATCAACATGATAAGCAATCTCTCAAACCGTAAAAGAGCATACTGCATGCTTAGGAACATTCTGCAAGTACATGGCAAATGATGTGGGGCCTTCAGTGAAGATGGGGAACCTGAAACCCAGGGAGATTTTAAATTAGTTCAAGGACACGCTGGAAGTGCTCGGTGATATGGAAATATAGGGCAGGAATCCTGACATGCAGCCCATGAAACCAGAATGCTTGTCAAGTCTGTCAATTATAATGTGCCACATTCCAAATAAAGCTTTAAGAACGGGCATCTTAAGGCTGCAAGGCGCTGCCGGGGTTCATCTTGACCATCCTGCTGCCTCTAGAAGAGCTGTGATTAATTTTTTAAAAGTAGCAGTCTGCTCCAAACATACAAATAAAAGGTGTTCTTCATGTTTGGAATTTAAATAAAACCATGGAAGTGCGAAGTAGAAATCTGGAAAAACAAAAAGGCACTCTCGTGTTCTCCTGTTTTTCTCCTTTTTTCCTTCTTGGAATGATCATCCCAAGCTCAGTGGCCATGAAAATATATGGGATGAATCTGGATTTCTGCTTAGAGCACTGACAGAACAGGCTCATCGGGTGCCTCTGTACCCTGTGGCTTCTGCTATTAGTGAGGACATTGTCTAAATTGATGGCATCAGTCAGGGCCCCTAATTCACATAGATCACCACGCGTCTGGATGTCATAGAGCCTCAGAAATGGACAAGTTTAGAGGCGGAAGGGATCAGGAGGAAATCCACCCATTCTACTGATGAGCCATTGGAGGCTCAGCAATTGGTGGCTGCATTGAATAACTGGAAGTGATTGCCAATGCCTGCTTCTGAATGCTTTGATAGCTTTAGCCCTGTAATTCCAGAAGGGTGGGGGGCAAAAGAAGAAATCAGTGAGAAGAAGAATAAATTGAAGCAACTATGTAGGTAGACACCACTGATTTGGTGACAGCTTCCTGAGATGAACGTTTGTGTGCAGGGCAGGGGGGCAGGTTAGGGACGGGGTGGGGGATTTATGCTTTTTAGATTAGATCAGGATTACACCTCAGGTGATGAGCCCATAACCCCAACTTTCTGATAGGAAATAAAATAATGCACCTGATACTGTTGTTCCATTTTTAAGGTATGCATTTCCATAAGTGCTGTCTTCAGAGAACATCACTAGCTTCAGGGAAGCCAGTCTCTTCTCAGTTTATTTGCTAATGCTCTGACGTCTACATGAGTATACATCAAAGACTGTAAAGGCTTGTGTGTGGAGACCCTTCTTCTCTTTCTTTACAAGTATCTACTGTTCTTAGCAGGGACTCTCTACCACTCTACCAAAAGTTCTCAAATTTAAGTGTGCATCAGAATCACCTTCAAGGCCTGTTAAAATGCAGCTTGCTGGGTCTTGTCCCAGGAGATTCCAATTCAGCAGATTTGAGGCTCGGCCCCAGAATCTGCATTGCTGACAAGCTCACAGCTGCTGCTGATGCGGCTGGTCCAGGGACCACACTTTGAGAACCACTGCTATCTACATAGAAGCAATTCTCAGTGTATGTTATTGAGTAAAACATTCTTGACTTCAACTCTACAGAAATAGATAATAAAAGAGTCACAGAATGAAATAGTGCCTGGCATGTGCCAGCTGATCCATAAGTATTTTGAATTGATTGAGTTGAGGATTGATGTCAACTTCCATTTACTTATATAGGTCCAAAAAAAAAAAATTTACAAAGTTGAACAAATTTCAAAACATTACTCTTTTTGCTATACCCCAGACTGGGTTCAAATCCCACTTGTAGCACTTTCTAGCTTTGTGAAATCGGGCTGCTTTTCCCATTTTCCAGCATTTCTAAACCTTAGTTTCCTTAGTTGTATATTGGGGGTGAGGGGAATGGGGCTATTGTGAAGGGTAAAGAAAATAACTTTTATTACAGTTCTTACCAAAGTGCCTGATTTCAAAAATATTTACTCCTTTGTCTTATGTAACTATTGGTGAAAATCAATTTTCTGTAAGTAAGGGAAATGAATGGGAGGCATTCTTTAAGAAGTGCATCTTAAATTACGCCTCAGTATCCAATTATCTGAATATAGAGAAATCTGCATGTAGCCTATTTACCAGTGTGGCTCTGTGTGAAAAAAGAGCAGAGAAATTGTCTGTACTAAAAAATATTTTTATTAGAACATTTGATACAATCAATCTGTTTGTCTTAATTTATGAGGAATCACTAAATGGTTTAATGGGCTAGCACGTAATGAATAAATAACAGGAAACTTTAAAAATCAGTGCAGTAAGTGGCCCAGATGTTCATCAGCTGTTTAGAAGCACATACACCTGTAGCTCAGTATCAAAAAGTTAAAAATATTTAATATATCTTTGTTTTCTTGCAAAAGTGTGGTTAAAAACCTTTAAAACACAAGAGTTAGAAAAAAAGAAAGCGATATAGAAAACATTTCAGAACAGGTTTATGGTTAGGTTTTGTATTTCTTGATATTCTTTGGGTCAGAGGTTTGTACCTTTGGTTCTTTACATAAATAAGAAAAAATAGTTTTATTTTCCAAATGAGTTTCTATCTTGAATGAAATTAGACATATAAAGAGATGACTCAATTCTATATAGCAAATACATTTAAGTATTTATTTTAAATGACAAACTTGTAGGATTTTTACTATGTTCCCAGCATTATTTTAAGTGAGTGCTTTACAAATATGAACTCATTTAATCCTCATACCCCATGGGATAAGGATAATTGGTATCATTTCCATCTAATGGCTAAGGAAACTGAGGCACAATAAATTTTTAAAATTTTCCAGAGTGGTATAGCTGGTAAATGGTGTAGCAAGGATTTGAGCCTGGTGATCTGGTATGGAGTCTCTGCTCACTCCGTACTATTAATACTATCCAATCACCCACCAGCGATCAACGCTGGGCTGAGAAATGCAAGGGACAAGTGACCCTACTTTCATGGAATTTACAACCTCACTGGGATTAAGAAAACTACAGGATTCATTAATTTATTAATAAAACTCAAATGTTAAAGGACAAGTACCAGTATTTATGGTGTATAGACAGAGGCCACAAACTAGAGAACACCAGATCAAATATGGCTTGTCCATATGTTTTGTTTGGCTCATACAATATTTTGAAATTTTTGAGCTACTGGCTTAAAACCGAAAATTTATATAAATATGTAAGATTTTCATCCATAAAACACACAAAACTTAGTTTAAGAACCATTGTGACCAATGGTTCAAATTTGGGGTGAAACAATGAGATGACACTGAATTTTCTCCTATTTGCTTCTGTCTCTGACACTCACACAACATATACATTTGCATTTTATTTGCTGCATGCCACTCACTCATGTTACTTGCTGAGTCCCCGAGTTGACCCATTTATGTGTGTCCTGAGAAAGGGTTGTGAGGAGCCCTGCAGAAGGCTGTTGCCTAGAATATTTGCAAAAGTCCCAGGAAACAATGTTATTTGCACTAAACTTTGAAAGAGTAGGAGGATAGATGGTTATAACAAGATTGTGGTGAGCCTTCTGATTCTTTCTGACACCCTATAGTATATCCATACAAAATGTTTAGAAAAGTCTAAATCCCACCAAAATCTTGAGTAGACATTGCAGTGTTTTCACACTTATTTTTGTGGTGGCTACCATTTGATGAGAGTCAAAATATTCTTACCTGAATAGTGAACATAGCTTATTCACTGTAGTGTTGCTGGTCTCACGTCTCTGAATTAGTAAGAAAGATCCCTCTAAAATACACACTGCATGAAGACAGGGCTCTGTCCTGATCAATACTATATGTCTAGAATCCAACACTGTGTCTGAAATGTTGTAAGAGCTCAATATTGTTCCAGAAAGAAAGAAGAAGGGAAGGGGGAAGGAGGCAGGCAAGGGGAAAGAAGGAAGGAAGGGAAGGAAGAAAGAAAGAAAGAGAGAAAGAGAGAAAGAAAGAAAGAGAAAGAGAGAGGGGAAGGAAGGAAGGAAGGAAGGAAGGAAGGAAGGAAGGAAGGAAGGAAGGAAGGAAGGAAGGAAGGAAGGAAGGAAGAAAAAGAGTAACGGTAGGAAAAGAAAGGGAAAAGAAGTTTCCCTGGTAATGGATCATTTCCTGGAGAGTCCTCTCCCTCACTGCTAAGTGTGGCCACTGACCACATCCAAGAATAGTAAAAGAACTTAATGGGAATTGTAAGACTGTACAAGCTCTTTTTATGTTTGGTGAAGGTTAAATATGTAACTCATTTTAAGAATCAGGCAGAACTATGACTTCTCAAGGTTTATTGCCTAGATTGCCAACATCTGAATGGAATGCTGGCTGTGAATGTAGACCCCCATGCACCATCTCCAATGTAGTGGCGCACAAGAGTTATCTATTCATGCATACCAGGTAATTCCTTTACCCACTCAACTTTGCACACCTAAGTTTGGTAGAACTACCAAGCAGTGGAGAAGAAGGCTTAGCAACCTGGAATTTGAGCCTGGGATCAGAAGATTCACACAATCCAATTAAATTCAGTTGAGTTGGAAATTATATAGCGAGTTTTAAAAAGATGCTAAGTCAGTCTGTCACTTTTTGATTAAGCCAAGTTTTTAACTGGCTGGTAGGTACTTCACTAATACAAGTTTGTGTATTACCATGTATCTGCCAAAGTGTTACTAAAATTCTTTAGACCCAGGATTAGTGAATTGGTTGTTTTATTTACTCAGTTGTTATTTTAACTAATTTGATTTAACTATGAAGCATGCAAACTACAGAAGTTGTGAAATTTTTGTTTTGTTTGGCTGATGTCATGGTTTTAAAAAATCAATTTGCACGCCTTTATGGGTATGCTGTGCCCAGCTTGGCCACAGTTTCCATCACTTCCCATTATATTTCAGCCTGTTTCACACACTGAAACTTGCTCAGGTATCGGGGTTTGCAACCTCAAAAACCAACATAAAACCAAGCACAAACAAACATAAAACGAAACAGAATCATGGGCTGAGAGAACTGGGCATAACTCTACTCAATATGGGATCCACAATCTAACCATTTCTCACCACTTCCACTACTACCACCCTAGTCCAAGTCAGATTATCTCTTACCTAAACGATTGCTATAATCTAATTATGAGGTTTTCTGCTTCTCTCTTGCTGCCTTAACTCTATGTTCTCTACACAAAAGCCAGCTAGACACAGCTCATAATCTTTTCGTAGTTATTGCTTCCCACCTCACTGGAATAAAATCCAATATTCTTACCCTAGGATTCATGAATACTGTTTACAAAATATTCATAGCCCTCTGTGTACTGGATACATGGTGGAATTGTGCTCCCTGCCCACACCTCTCCCTTCCCTCCTCCCTCACCACCGTTGAATGTGGCTGTTTGACTAGACCTGCCAATGAATTGCTTGTGGAAGTGCCGTGTCTCCCTTCCACACTGGAACGTCAATTGCTAACAGAAGCCCCTTCAGATGTTTCTTTCCCTCAACACTATGACTGGTGATGTCTTTGACAGTGGCTACTCTGTCTACCTGGTTCCCAGGAAAGGCTGACAACACTGCAGAGCCTCCAACCTAGCAGTGGTAGATGGGATGTGAGCAAACAAACAACAAAAAACGTGGTGTTTTCAGCCATTGAGATTCCGGGGTTGTCTGTTACCAGAATATAATCCTGCCCATCCTGACTGCCACCCTGACTTTATCTTCAAGGCCTGGGTGAGCCCACCTCCACCTCACTCTCTGACCTCACCCCCTTTCTCTTTTCCCCTCTCTCCTTTTGTTGGGCTCTATTTACTGTCCCAAAGTATTTCTGTTTTCTGCCCCACTCCTTGTGAGGGAGAACTTCCCAGACTGTATGTCTAAAGTAATGACCTTTATTATTTTATTCTTAACTTGTTTATTTTCCTCTGTACCTAAGATAGTTTTTCTGTATCATTTTGATTTTTGTCTCCAAAGCTAAAATGTAAACTCCCTGAGGGCAGAGGCATTTCGTCCACAGATGTTTTCTTATTCCTAACACCCTGAGCAGTACCTGGATTAGATAATTAATAAATTTTAATATTTGTTGAATGAATGAATTATTTCATTCATTCATATCATCTATCAGTTTTCTCATCTGAAATTATGGCTTAACACGCCCTTCAAGCTATTCCATATGGTTATGTTATGCTTTTGGAAGTACACAGCATGATGTGTTTTATTTTGTCACCACAATGGCAGGTTAACCCACTTAATTGTTCCTGTCTAAGGTGTCAAGAAGAAACATCGTAACAATTAATAATGTATTTGTGGCTCTTTTGGTTCCTTGGGTAGTTTACAGTCTCACTCTTATTTCTTACATTGAAATAATTCTAGAAGGAACCATGAGAGCCAGCTTGCTTTGGAAGGCTGCATGTGCAGTTGAAATTCTTCATTCTTCTCAAAAGAGAATCTGCGTATCATTTATCTTGCAGGCACTGGCAGAGTTTTGCTTTGTCATACAAAGTTTATTGATTCTTTTGTAGCAGCCTTGTTTGAAAATTAATTTGGAATTTAAGCAATGACCTCTTTGAGAAATAGTGAACACTTAATTTTTTATTCTGAGCCTTCTGAACATTTAGTAATGGGGTATGAGTCACACTGAAATAGAAGCTTCATTTTCTACCCTGAATTTTACACAATGCAATTTTACCTATAAAAGACAGCACATCTCAGTAAACTCTAGAAATATAAATTTATAATTTCCCCCTTCTTAGAGTCGGCCATACAATACAATTACCATAAGAAGATTGCTTTAAACATGCAATTATAAATATGGCACGACTCTATAAATTATCTGTAATTTATTTATAAATCTGCTTCAAGGGCTAATGTTTAACACATGCACATATTTTTTTATATTCCCTTTCCCTTCAGTTCTGTCATATCATTAGATAAATATACTTAATGAGGGTTTATTATGGAAATAAAATAATCTAAACAGTATTGTATGGTCTACTGTATTATGAAAGAGTTATTTTAAAAGCCTATTAAAGTCCCTGCTTAGGCTTGTCCAAGTTGGTGTAAGTGAGGAATGATAACCTAGAAGAAAATTCCTATTTTGATTATTCAATCAAATACATTCTCTTGTATTATTCAATCAAATCAGTCCTTTTCTTTTCCTGCTACCCCATGTCGCTAAGTCACATTCAGATAAAACTATAAGTCAAGAGAATAATTTCTTCTTCATGAACTGTCAATGGTATTTAAAAAGACCAGGTTTTGAGTCAACTTTTTATCCACTAAAAAAGCAGGGGAAAAACATATTTCTTCCACAAAAGACTAAGGTCTAAGCATCAATTAGCTTTCTTAAAAGAAACATGTTAAAAATTTGTAGCTAGACTTTGTGAGTTCTGTATATAGCAGGCAGATTTGATGTGGTCTTGCAGTCCAAGAGGTGTACTTTAGCCTTGCTGACCTTAGAATGCTTTAGTTTTAATTCATAAAATAGGATTCCCCCAGTAAGTGAAGCACAGAGGGTTGTTTATGACATTTTGGGGTCACAGAACGGGCTTATAGGGCCATTCCCAATCCATTTGACAAAATTTATTCACCCTACTATGCTCTCCAAAGAAAATAAACATAATCAAGCTCTCCCCCCTAACTTGAGTTCTGGGAAACTACCTTATAACCCTAATCATCTCTTTATCTTTAGCACCCTATGGCACTCTTCACCTATGAGTTATTTGAGATATTATATAGAAAATTATACTACTAGTGACCTATCACCAGAAAAGCATTAAAACAAACGTGAAGGGGAAATCAAAACAATTCTATCAGGATCCCATACCATATGTATCTATCTACATTTGCAAATACAGGTGACCAGACAAAAAGAAGTAACTGGCAATGTTGGGAATGTTTTATCTTTATATCTTTGTAATAAACAATACTGATATGTGTATTATCTACAAGGCATCAGGTATTCCACAGTGACAGCATCTGGACAGTTGACTGTGTTTTTTTCCGTTACTTTCTGGGTCTTTTAGGGACAACCTAGAGCAATAGTTTTCAAGAAAACTTCCTCCTCCTTTTTTTAAAAATATCTTTTCTAAAGCAAATGCTGCACTACTGCCCCCAAAATAAAATCATACTAAAAATCTCAACAACCCCAATATATAAAAACGATAAGAGGAAAGGTGGAAGAGTCAGTCTGCCAATTTCTCCTCACTTACCACATATGGTGGCCATCATGGCAGTGTTCAAGGCCATTACAGAGAACTCGAGGGCTCCCAGTTAGAAAAGCAGTGACCCAAATCAACGGGAAATGGGTATTTTTCAATTGCACCCGACAGATGCATATATATCGATGTTGCATTCACTGAATAGACATATGAAGATATAAATTCACTCTCTCTATATATGAGATAGGAACCATAATTCGGTTCCATATTGTGATTGTGGAAAACAAGTGGTGATGTATTTTTCCTCTATTGGACATATTTTCAGAATCATGCCTGGGGATTTATACGCATACCCTGTGCCATTTATAACAGTGCTACAAATAACCAGGATTATGCTCATTAGCAAACATTGCCACTTTTTTGAAGGGGATGCTAGGCAGACATGGCTGAAATGAAAGTCTTTTTTAGACAGAAGAGACGAACCTGGAAATAGGAATCTATATCTTGGTCTTGTGGCTGTTTAGTGCAGTGTTTCATGAGCTAAAAAAAAAAAAAAAAAAAAAGAAAGAGAGAGCAATGATGCTTTGTATAACATCGTACAAGCACCACAGAGAAATCTGATGTTCATCTTAACCAGGCACAGCTATGATTTCGCCATCTAGTTTCTCAGAAATATTCACTGTATCTACAGAACTTCCATTTTGAAAGGGAGGCTAGGGGAACTTAGCCAAACAGTTCTTTTAAAAGATCTTTTATGTCTAGTAGTAAGTTTGGGAAAATAATTGACATGAAGGAAAAATAGCTTTTTATAAGGAATTCAAACTTAGTTAAACAAGTTGCCCTTCGATTTCCTCCATCCCCATCTTACCCCGTTTGATCGTCTGTGTAGCCCGTGTTGTTGCGTTTGCAGTTGTTTTTCTTAAAGATAATTTTTGCTTCTAAATACTGAGAAAGAATAATCAGGTGCTTGCGAAGTGGTGTCTCTGCTCATCGCCCCACACGTGACTGCTTTCTGTCTGGTGCTTTGTCACGGTGCCTCCAGAACAGACTTCCTCAGCTTCCTTTGTTATCCTCCCCTGATAAATAAACAGCACAAAATTACCGAACTTATTATGGTAATTGAGAGAAGGGAACGGAATGCTGAGCCTGCCCCCCTATCTATTCCTCTGCCGCTGCAAAAGTTGGGGGAACCTCGCGCGAAACCGCGGCTGATAGTGTGACATCAGCCCCTCTCCTGTGCCCCCTTTCTCCTCGCAGCCCCCACCCCCTGCAATGATTGTTTTCTGTCCATCCCGAGCTGGGTGTCAGTTCATTTAGATTTACATCAAGTAGTAAATTAAAATAATCACTCAGCAAACACTCTGAGCTCAGTTTTCCCTTTCAGTCAGGAGTTGCGCGAGCTGCTCGAAGCACTCAAGCAGAAAATATTGCTGTCTAGATATTTGTCCTCTGGGTGATAAAGGAGGCATTGTCTTGGGACCCACTCAGGCCTCGGAGCCGATCGTCGCTGTGCATCACAGCTGTGAAGTGCGCTTTGTTATGTGTCTGAGGACTCGGGTTCAGGACCTTGTTTTTCTTGAAATACCAGACTGATCAGAGCTGCATATGTTCGGGGGAAAGCAGGGGTCGGTGGTTCTCTGTCCACATTTTTACTAGATTATTCTTGGACAGAACTCTGGGAAAATACCCTACAGCATAAACCATCCCAAGAGTTTTGCTTCGTTTTAATTCATTTTCTTTCATGCATCTTTATTTTTTTTCCCTCATATTCTGCGTTGTTACAGTCGTAGAAAATGCTGGAGTTTATCTGCGTGTGTCAGAAACAAAGGCTTTCAGCGCTGCTGCTTCCCCCTGCTTTGAACCCGGTGCCGTAATGTACCAAGTTATAAACCTGCTTCTTTGTGTTCTCATTACAGTACATCTATCTGCCCATTTAGAAATCAAAATGCAGAGTTCGGCCACCTGGGATGAAATACAGAGCCGGTTAAAGAGGCTTTTCACCATTCGTAAATGATCAGTGGAATCTTGAAATAAAACACAAGTTGTTGGAGGAAAACAAATCAGAAATTTAGCTCTAAATGAGAATTAAAAAAAAAATAAAAATCATCACTTGTAAATCTCTAAGTCATTACATTTTTATTTCAGCTTTGTTGCAGGTATGCTATTACTAAGAGTAT
The DNA here is from genome assembly GCA_963574885.1 of Lepilemur ruficaudatus. Lineage (NCBI taxonomy): Eukaryota > Metazoa > Chordata > Mammalia > Primates > Lepilemuridae > Lepilemur > Lepilemur ruficaudatus. The sequence continues at coordinate 62,909 of CAUYRT010027849.1, read as the reverse complement.
GAAGGAGTGAAATATTTGTTACTCTATGGAGTGAGAGAAAAACATCAAATGATAAGAAGTGTGGTGGCAGGCAGCTGGATGAAAACTGAAATTTTTAGTCAGTTATCTGAATTTTTACAAATAGTTCCACGTGCTTAGCTTATTGACTACTGTTATCAATTTTTGTCCACATATTTGGCATTGTGCTGTATTTCAGCCAAGCTGTCTATAGTGAATGTGCTATTTGATATATTCCTTATGTCTCTGCTATGGCTAAATGTACACCTTCAATTATAAAATTCTCCATTCCTAAAGAGAAACAGAAGTGCTATAATAAGCAAAATAAAAAGAATATTAAAGAAATAGGATGGACACATATATTTATACACACAGATGTGGGCACATGCATGACCTGTTCATGAATGAATGATTTCATATTCTTGAATTAAAATGAGTTCCCTTTTGAGGTGTTTTCTCCTGGTGACGATTGAAGCTGTGACTCTCTTCCTATGGCCCCACCACAAGCAGCTGCAAATCTCGCCCTTTGAACCACATGAATCTTTTCCATAAGACTGTATCTATGAGAACCAGAGGTGCCATTACAACTGGTAATGCTAACCCTTCAGATTATTCCAAGCCCTGTGAAAATAAATTGGAAGAATCACCAGACCACACTAAAATCATAGATGGATTCCAGTCATATGTTGTGGTTTGTGATGTTTTATATCTAAGCTCCAGTTTAGTTCAGAAATATAGGTTAAAGAAACCAAATCAGAGTATTTGGTTCTGATTTGCTTACACACTGGAGTCAGAGAGCCTTATTTAATTCTCCACTCTACCACCCATAGCTGAGTAACTTGGAGTAAGTTAGCCACTCTGGGGCCTCAATTTTTCCATCTGTTCAATGGAAATGTTATTGGCATATATCTCATAAGGTTGCTAAAAATATTTAATGAATAATATGTATTAAATGTTCAGAAAGGTGTCTGGCACATAGCTAACATTCAACAAATATTTTATTAGTGATAGTGATGATGGTAATAATGATAATGATCCCCCAGAAAGAGAATAAAGGTAATACTTAGCCTGGAAACACAACTTGGGTTGAATAGATTTGTCCTACATTTTCTAAGGTTGATATATATATATATCAGAATCAGGTTATCCTGAATTAGAATTGCAGTTTACTCATTTACTAACTATATGCATGGGTAAATTACTTAACTTCTTTAGGTTTTATTTTCTATGTAATAAGATAATAACAGGGTTACTATGGTTTTTGCGAAGACGAGAACAGACTGTGCACAAAAGTTGCTTAGCACAGCTGCCCTAAGTTGTGCGAGACCCCAGCTCAAAAACCCCCACAAGTGTCTCTTTCTATATAAACAATTAGATTTAAAATAGCATTACAAATTTCAATGGCCAGTCATTGAATATTTAGAAAAATGGGTAGAGAAGAAAAACTTATGCATATTTTTTCTTGTGCAATTAATAAATGTGAAATCTTTTCAGTATCCAGGCAACATCTGTTCAGGTACAGGAAGCTTCTCTTCATGTTTTTTTCTTTTATTTTTTAATTTTCAGATTTACTGTTTTGAACTAAAATCACAACTCTCACCATGAAAAAAAGGTAGTCATGCTGTTATTACTTATAATGCCATGATTCTTCAGCCTATGTATATTGATGCAGTATCAATCTTCTTCCTTCTGAAATTCTCTAGTACCATTTTTTTCAATGCTAGTTATAATACTTATGCCACTTCATCATCCACTCTGCTCTCCATGAATACTAGTTCCCTATAATTCTCTCACAGGTTGTTTCTTTGCTTCATTAATGATGACCACAAATGTAGGTTTTGTCCAGAGTATGCAGAAAATGTAAAGAATAACTTCTTTTCTGATCATGTTAAGTTCACCATTCAGAATTCTATAGCATACATGGAGAACAATCCATCTTCCAACCATGACTTCTCTGAGCTAATTAGGCTGTAATCATTGCATTCCTAAAATGTGACCTCTTTCAATGTCATTTGCACCCCTGCCTTGCACACACTTTCAGCAGCTGGGAGGGTGCAAGAGGGCTGAGCAAGAAAAATAGTTCCATTTACACACAAACAGTGTCTGTCCTTTGACCGACATGGGCTAAATCTACTCAGGATAATATGATATGACCACATCAATTGGAGACAATAAAGGATATCAACAGAAGGACCCACTGTGTGTGGAGCAATGGTCTTGGATGCCTCAGAGGTGACAGTTGCAGCCATCTGGTGGACTGTCTGAAACATGGCTCAGAGCCTGCAGAAGGGAGAGGGTGAGTGCTCTGGATGCCAACAGTGATCCCCCCCCCCCGGGTAAATGACCCTCAGGTGCTATAGACTGAGGGTGGCACTGTGGTTGATTAGGACATGGGTAGATAAGCATGGACCACACACATGGCTCAAGGTTGGCAGAGGACTGTAGGTAGCCTAAAGTCCTAAACTCCTTCTATGTCTGACTTGAGAGTCACACTAACTCATCATGTCAGGACCATGCTGACATAATACGCCTAAAGCAATACTGCACTGACCAGTAGGAAGAATACTTACACTAGGCCTCCCTCCTGAAACTAGCTGGTCATGTGTCCCTACAACAACCCCAGGATGACCCATAAGCTGAAGGTCCAGAGCTCCCAGGGCTCCTGGTTGGCCCCATGAGTGCAGGGGTGGGGTGGAGTGTCAGAGCACCCCAAAGGAGAGAAATGGGTCAGGACACACAAGGATCCTTATCTGGGCTCAAGTAGACCTGCTAACATGCTGCCCTGGCCAGAGAGAGACTCAGGAAAATCTAAGGAAAAATTGAAGGAGAAAAATTTGAAATTTAGAAAAATTTGAGGAATGCGATTTTTTTAGGGTATGGAAGAAGAAGGAGGGAAAATCATGGACATATGAGGCAGAGGCAATAGCCTGAGCACAAGAGAGGCTGTCTATGGCCTAGCTGTTGAGGAAAATGCAGGGGTGGGGTAGAGTAGGGGCTTATGCAGGGGCTGCTAAGGCCACTGAAGTAGATGCACATGGAAATTAGAAGTAAAGCTGGAAAGTTCGGTTGAGGCCAGGTTTTGAAGGGCTTTGAGTACAAACTATGTCACTATATATTTTAAGGGCCTATTTTTTTGCCAGACTCTCAGCATCGGAGATACCATTCTAGGTTCAGTCCATGAATTTTTGCTGAGTGGTATATCCCCAAATGCCAGGCCCTGGACAGGAAATACAGAATAAGGAACAGGTCTGGTCATGATGGGCTCTTGGTGATGGGAATCACCTGCATGTACAACATGCAGACTGCCAGGCCTCTCTCTGAGTAGGCGTCGGTTCTAGCATCTAGGGATCTAGATTTTTAACAAATATCCCAGATAACACTGTTTATTAGGAAATACTGCACAAGATATGCATATGACTCTGGATGGGTTAAGGTAATCTATATGTAGAAAAATTATATGTCATCACACATACAGGGAATTGTACTACATTTACAGGGGCATCAGAGACAGAAAATGTTAAAAGGAGGTTTGCTAAGCTACTGTATGGGGAAAAACACATAGAAGAAGCCAAAACAATAAGGAATAAACTCTCCAGAGAATGTCCCTCCCTGGATCTGAGAACTGGAGCTGGAAACCTCTGGCAATAGAAAGGGCTCATTCACTGACTGAAAGACTGGGTGTTGGGGTCCCGTCTAAATAAAGCTTCAGGCTTTAGTACCAGTTATGGTGATTGATATTGCGATTCTTCGTTTTGCAATGGAATGACTGCCATGAAGCACATGCAATGCTTACCCGCTGCTCCATTGGAAAGCCAATGCCAATGCCAATGAAGGCAAAGAACCTTCTGTTTGGGAAATGGGAAAGAGTTAGAAGATGGTTCTATGTTCACTGCAATGCCCTTTGTCCTCATCAGAACTGTGAGGCAGGTGGAAGTTGATTTTGGTGCACTCCTCAACCAGGGTGCTTGTGTGACCACCTAATCCCCTACTACTCTGAACCACAGCAAACACATGCTACCCCACACAAGGTAGAACTGCAAGTACTGTGTTGTTCCTGGTTTCTAAGTCTAAGATCGAACTTTCTTTCTCTGAGTCACATTTATCCTTTCTCCCCAAAGGCAAAGCTGTTTTTATCTGACTACTTGATATTTATGAAAATCTTAGTGATTTTTAATGGCTTAGTGTTTATCTGACCTGGGTAACACGCACTTTAGCAGGAAACTTTTGCAGAGACAGAGTCTTAAACCAAAAGAATGATTTTAATGATGGAATTTCAGGTAGGAGCAGATGTTTTGTTCAGATGGAGAGAGGCTAATTAACCAGGACAAGTACAGATGAACAGGATTTAGGGAATAGGCCTTTTTTTTTTTACAATTAAAATAAAAAATTTTTAATTATAAACTCCAAATACCAGCTTCTTCCTTGGACCACTTGAGACATTTAAATAAGATAACATATATAAAGCCGCAGCTCCAAGACTCGGAATTCCATAAATATCAGTTTTTTCCCATATACCTTCATCTTCATCTGGGTGCAAGTGGGCTACCTGTAATCTAATCTTCTGTTGCACTCGTTTTCAGGTTATTCAGCTAATAATTCTATTTCATTCCAAAGAGATAAAGATTTAAAGAAGGAACTGATATTTATTGAGTGCCAAGCCTTAGAACTGGAGATTTACATATCCTATCTCATTTAAATGCTGACAAACAGTCCTGTCAATACAAAATTATGGCGAAAGTAATTGCTGCATGGTACAATTAAGGTGGAGATTCTAGAATAATCATCTCAGGGGGATGCCATGCTCTTCCTATGAAAACTAAGTATCTTGGCGATCGTTAGAAACAGTAAGCCTAGCTTGACTTGATTTTGATATCTAGAGAACCTTAAAAATCTGAGAAATTTTGCCTAGGTCCTCTCCAGATTGGCACTCCCATTTTGCCAAATGTTCCTGATACCTCATATTCTGCCTGAAATAAATATACTATGAATAAAATGCTCAAATTTTAGAGCATGGATATTATGATATCACTGTGTTTGCTAAGATGCTGCCTTTTCCCTTCTTTAACTTTCTGTCGCTCAGGGTTGCTCTGAATAGTAGAGGGCTGTCAAAGAACTGTGTGCTGGTGGAACAAAGTTGAGCTACCATGCTTTCCTATTCAACACCGACTCAAAAGTGAATGCATGTGCTCTGCATTGGAAATGCAGTCACCAGTGTTCTGGCCGTTTGTAGGTACTCAAATCACTAACCTTGGCAAAGAATAAGTTTGTGAACTTCCTTTTCAGAGGTTCTGTCTCTGATATTTCAGAACCATTCAATTATAATTCTGATGCTTTCTTTTATGTGGCAGTCATGGGTTGTCAGCAAGGATAGAATTAAGAGAGGCATGTGAAGTGTGTTACGGCGGCTCCTGCCTAAGGATCTCTATTTCTTTTGTTCATGGTGACAAATGACAGCCTTAAAGATATTTGTCCTGATTCCTCACTGTCCCTATGCAGGTAAAAACTTTCACTGAAGTCAAACAAGCTTCATTTAAGTTAATGGGAAACCATGCCCTTGAAGGGAAGGGAGAACTAGGGTAATTAATTTTAATTAGCCAAACATAAACAAGCATGTGTCTACAAGCAGTGACAGGAAAGTGGATATCTGTGACTCCTAACTTAGCTTTGAGGGACTAGGTATGGCTCTTTTGTAGAGAATCAGATAGAACTATTTCAACTCAGAAATGTAAGAATAAAAATAAAATCCATTCTCCATAGGTGTGTGTCTGAGACACGCTCTCAAAACATTGATGCAACAAAGCTACTAAAATATTACCCCATGTCAAACAGTTTTCAGGCCTTAAGGATAGAAAGATGAATGCAACTGCTGCCCATGTAGGGCTCAAATTCAGGCCGTGGAAATAGCTCAGTAAATAATTATGGCACAAGTCATTCATTAGGGCCTCCATCATTCATTTATTTCTTGATTCATTCATTCCAAAAACACTCAGCAAAAGCCTTCTAAGGTTGTTTTTTTTTTTTTTTTCACTGTTCCTAGAACAGAGGATGTACAAAAGTACCACTGGAACCTAGTGGAATAAAAATCTCATTCCACATGGAAGAATGAGTTATAATCATGGAAGGATTCTCAGAGATAGCATCACTTGAGCTTAGTTTCAGAGGAAGAATAATGTTTAGTTATGCAAAGAAAAGAGGAAAGAAATAAAGATGTGAAAAAGATACAGAAGTGTAGAAACTCACAGCATGTTCAGAAAATATTTGACCTTCTACAGACTCCAGTGAAAGGGTTAGCAAACTACACCCCACAAACCATATCCAGATCACTATTTGTTTTTGGACGGCCCATGAGCTAAGAATACTTTGAAATTTTTAAATGATTGGGAAAAAATCAAAAGAAGACTATTTCATGGCATGTAAAAAGTATGTGAAATTCAAATTTCAGTTTCCATGAATAAAGTTTTATTGGAACACGACAATGCCCATCCTTTTACATATTTTCTATGGCTGCCATTGTGCTACAAAGGCAGAGTTGGGTGGTAATGAGAGAGAACGCATGGCCCCCATAGTCTAAAGCATTTCCTATTTGCCCCTTAATAGAAAGTTTGCCACACCCTACTTGAGTGTATAAAGTGCTGGTAGATTGAGACCAAATTATGAAGGAGCTTAAATATTATTTGAGTAAATAGAAAGTTTATATCTTGTGGGAACTGGTGAACACAAAAGTTGAAATATTTATTCTGATTTTAAAAAAATATTTTTTCTGCGAATTTACCATTCATTACGATGATATAATCTCCCATTCAAATGTAAGCGTCACATGACCACAGAGCCTTAATTTGGTTACCTAACAAATCTCTACAGTTCCTAAAGATAATTAAGAGGTAGTTCAGGTGTGTTTCAGGGCTTATAGATCAAAGAAAAAGAAATGATTTTTATGTTTAGAAAGTCCCAAGTGATTATTTGGCATAGACAGTTTCCCCAAGAGGAAAGTCAGACATACATCTACTTTATGGCCCAGTAGCTAAAGACTAAAAAAATTATCATTTTATTTAAGCTATTGTTTCCAGTATTTTTTAACAAGAATATTGCTTTCTTTAATGCCAAAAAGAAAAAAAAATTTACAGGCCATTTTGCATGGTAACAATTGTACTCATGTTGTAAGAAAATGCATAATGAAATCATGCATTTTAAATTAATTTTAATTTAAGCCATTTTTGTGTACACAAAAATAGTAGTACAAATGTATGTAAACCTTATTCAAGCTTTTGAATAATATTTGCTGCATGTGGTTTTAGGGATTCTTTAAAAAACTGGGGGGAACCAGATGTCCATAGTAAAAAGGCTAGGAGTCAATTGATATATGTAATGCCATAGAACCGTGTGGACTGAACTTCTTAATAAATTCACTGATTTGACTTTTCTTGTATGGTTCCTTATAGCCTGTTCAAATTTTTTGAAAGCCAAAGAAAAACAAGTTTAGTTTTAAAAAAAAAAGTTATCAAAACTAAACAATTTGTAACTGTATACTGGGAAATTTCTAGATCTGATTGGATGATTCCTTCAACAACTAATTCCTTGAACAGCTAGTTGATTTGTAAAGATCATGCTAAAAATCCAGTCATACCACACCCTGTGTTTTGGGTTCTGGGTCTAACATCTCTACTTACCTTTTCTCCAGATAAATTCTAAATTCTAAAAACTGACTCAGAGGTAACTTGCATAATAGGTTGGAAAATAATAATCTTTTGCACTATAAAAAAATGTAGAGAGGTTTTTTCTCTTTCAGTGTTTTTGGTTTGTTTTCTAAAATATGTAACAGCTTAGGAGAGACCTGGAAAATAAAGGAGGAAAAAACATCTTGGCAGTAAACTGATAAATTGATGATGTCACCAATGCTAGTCATGCCATAGGAGCCCACAGCCACAGGATTAAAAAAAGACCCCTGAAAATACAGCACTCTGGCTTTCTCTTCAGAAAACTCAGCTGAATCCAGGTTAAAACTATATTCAGTGAATCTTCTAACATTTTGACTGGAGGGGTGATCTGGAGGTCAGCATTGAGGTCAGGAGTAGGGCAATGCGATGAAACTTCCATTTCATTGTCAACCATGCATTTGAATGAAGTTCTTTTTTATAGGCAGAGAGAGAACTAAAGGCCAGTAGGGATAGCCTGGGTTGTCAATTACTGTGTGTTTTATGTCTTGAATCATTGGCCCTAGAACCTGAAGAACTCTTTCTGTCTGTTTGTTTGCTAAGAATTGACCCAAGATCCTTACTGTAACCCCTGAATATGCAGTAAACTTCAGGGTTACTATCTTTGTTATAATTATGATTACTACTCCCAATGTCATTCTGTTTACATATTGCTTTTAACATTTTTATTACCATCACCTCTAATCCACTTGACTTTTCACAATAGTCCTGTATTGGTATTTCCATTTGCAGATGAAAAACATGCTTGGTTGTTTATTTTAAAAGACTGTAAATCAGACATTTTCTTTATTTCAGTATAGGAAATGTCTGTGAGTTCAAAAAAATCCAACCGTTCTTCTTAATTATATCTCCCCCTACTATACATATTATAGCCAAATAAAAGAACTATATTTGGTCACATCATGCCTGCATCTGATCACTTTTAGCTGATTTACTTTTAGCTGATTTACTTTTAGCTGAACGTTAGGGCAAAGATGGACTAATGACAGTTTGGTTAGTTAATAGGCAGTTTTTCTCAGAGAAATTAATATCATTTATAGCTCAGCAGGTGAATTCTAGATGATAAAGTATTAGGAATCTGAATCAAACGCATCAAATTAGAAATACAACAAATATCCATTAGGGACTATTTATAGACAAAGCATTATTCTAGGCACTAAAACATTTATAATAAATAAGATAGTGCTTTTATCTTCAAGATGTTTTACAAATCCATTGAAACAAACACATTAATTTATTGAAGCTCATATAGAACCTTTTCACTGAGTCTCCAATCTAATCTAAGCATTTTAGGAGGAGGGAGAAGTATAAAAGACTGCTACATCCGAAGTTGAACAGAGACTATATAATAACTACGACAAATTTGTGTTTATAATACTCTCTGAATTAAACCTTAACTGAAAAGTTTACATACCTACAAGGGCCCCAAGACTTGATTACAAAAGACCCATGGAAACCCATAAAGAATTCTAAAGATCATTTGGATAACACATTTAATTCAAGGATATACAGCAGAATGAGAACTAGTTTCTCGATCAGCACACTGGAGTTTAGTCCTGGCTCTTGCACAGACTCCTTTAATCTTTGAAGTTAGTCAAAATCTTTTCTTTAAACTGGTGGTGGAGTTGAGGTAGAAGAACGAAGGATTCTTCCACTTTAAAATCTCTATTCCCTTAGAGTTTATTGGATTACAAACAGTAAATATTATGAGATCTATACTTACACTGGTCTCATACTTGTTAAAAATAAGGTCCCCCTACTTGCTTTCCACTATAGGAGGCAAGCAGTGTAAAACTGTGTTAGAACCATGATTTGATTTCCTTAGACTTGCTAAGAATTCCTTTAAACCCTGGTAGGAGTGACCAGCTTTCATTATTGCATATGTTAGAATGCTAGAAATGGGGACAACTATAGCAGAGTAGAGGACGGTAGAGAAGTGAATAAGTTCATAGAAAGGTTTTGTTTTTCAGTCTTTAATGAGATAAAGGCTCACTCAGCTGAGACTTTTACACCAAACTCCTCAAATCAGAGTCACAAATTCATATGTACTCATGGAAAATTTCCTGAATAGAGAGGATTCATGACGTCATTCCATTGAAATGGAAACATAAAAATAGATTACTGTTTAATAAATTAAACATAGTTTTAACAAATATTTACTAAAGAATCATGAAGTATTGTATTGACTTCTAAGAAGACTACTAGGGATTTTTAACTTTATTCATCTTAGTTCTTTATTAGAGACAAATGTTATTGAAATATCAGCAAGAAGTCTAACCGTTGGAGCTTGAAGGGATCTTTATCTCAATTGCTTTTAAACGGCGTGAGGCGTGCCCATGCAGAGGAACCAAGGTGAAGGATCTCGTGTGGAGTGACTGTTAGCTGACTGATAATTCTTACTGAGATGCACTTCAATGCTATCCCACAACAAGATGCTGGGATTGGATTTAGAGCCAATGTAAGCTCTAAATGGAGTTTTACTGTGAAACAAAACACCTGTCTTTCATCCCAAGCTAAATTGACAAGCAATAATTTAGTTGTCTAAACTGAGAGCTTTCAGGATTCCAAACTGCATAATGTCAAAAGACAATGTATAAAGTTGCATTTGGAAGTTCAAAGGTAGAACGCCACGTAGGCAAACATATTAAATGACTGGTCTTTCCCTTTCTCCATCTAGTTCTTTCTTCTGTTCTCTCTCCCTTCCGGTTTCCTTTGCTACCTTTTCTTTGGAGGGAGGAGAGGGAAGGAGGTAAGAGAGAGGTTGTAGAATAGAATTTGGATGAGTATGTGACAAAGGAAATCCTAAATCTAACAAAAAAAAAGAAAAAATTCTCCGCCATTACTCTACATAAATACAAAATAATATAGTCTAGATTGTGCAGCAACTTTTTCCATCCAAATTATTCTAATTCTTCTATCTTCCACTTCAGTTGTGTTTGTTAAAATCTGGGTACCTGGCATAGGAGAGACCAAATGTATTGATAGTTTCATACGGTTGACTACACTTAACAATTGTTCCTCAAGATTTTTTTTGAGGATAAATAGTAAAATATAGCCATGGCCTTTGTTTCCCACAAACTAACCCCTCCCTCTCCCATATGCACACTGAGCATTTTACGCTTTCTTTCTTTCTGTCCTTCCTTCCTTTTCTTTCTTTCTTATCATTTTTTTCCCAGATTCACATGCTACGCCTTCTCTTCTATCTTCTTTCCCAAAAGAGCAGATGAGGGAAGCAGGGTCGATTAGCAAAATGAAACAGATGCTACAAAAGTAGTCAGTTAGTTGTCTGCAGAGATATCTGATTGGGCTCTGCCAGCTGTCAGTTAGCATTTTCGTGTTTTGTTAATGAAGTGGTTTTCACTTTTCAGGACTGCCATTGGCTCAGATGTTTAGTGTAATGAATGCTAAACTGAGCCTCGATCATTTTTTAAATCATAGCTTGGGGCTTAACAGCCTTTAAATGAATTGTATAAACAAGATAGTTGTTAATTCTCAATCAATGTATCATTAATCATCAAATGGTATTTAAAAAAGGAACTGTCTTAAAAACTCTTAAATCCTCTTAAAGTTACTAAATTATCCATTCTGAGGCTATTTTCTCATTCAGAGAGTGTCAAGATTTTAACTGAATTATATTTTGAAGAATTATATTTGAAGAAATTATATCTGAAGATTCTGTGGTCTAGTAATAAGGTGTGTGTGTGTATGTGTGTCTTCATAAATTAATATGGCCTGAAGAAATTAGTAATTATTATAGCCTTAAATCTGTAGTCATTAATAAAAATGTAAAATATATATGCTCCCACAGTGAGTTCCATGTGTCTTTAGATTGCTGACAACCACTGACAAGCATTGCACTGATTTCATGAAAGGAGTCTAAATATGACAAAAACTAGAAAAGTACGTATAAGCTATTCTTTGCATGTACAGTTCCATTGACTCAACACTTGGGGAGTAGCCTAATGATTCTAGCATCACTCATCTCTTCTACTAAACCACAACTCTATTTCAGCTTTCATGGGATACTAGCACAGTGCCTAGCATAAAGGAAATCATATATATTTGTTTCATAAATGAACAAATGCAGGTAGAGAATGTGAAGAGATGTCAAGGCAGATGACATTTATTACCTATCTTTTTTTCCTCAATTTAAGCTGTGTGTTTTGGTACTTACTATCTCATGTAACTCCAATAGCAACTTTATTAGGTAGGTGGTATTATTGTCATATGGAATATTTAATTTTAGTACTTATTTATATATAAACTTATATACAAATACATATTTAATATTATTCCAATATTTAATTTAATTAATTGAATATAATTAGTTATACATAATCATATTTAATATATCATGACCATAGTTTAAAAAGTCAGATAATGATACAAAGCTTACAAAAGTAAATGGTCATTTACTTTCTCCCTGTCTCTGTCTCTCTCTCTCTCCCCCTCTGAGGCCATTTTCTACAGAGGAGTATTCCCTAGCCTCTTGGCCTCTTGGCCAGGAATATTGTTATTATGATGGCTGGATGCCTTACAAAGGAGTGAGTGACAAATTCAGCATGTGGCTTCAGAAAGGAGGTAATACTAGAAGTGTGTTGAAGGAAAAATGAGATTTGTTCCCAGCTAGATGGGGATAGAGAGAGGAAATATTCTAAGTCAAGGAAGAAGCAAGTACAAGGCTTGGACATGTAGAAGTTTCTGGTGTGCTTGTGTAGCTAAGAACATAAAATGCCTGTGTATGTTGGGTAGATCAAGGAATACAGGCATCAGGAAATGAAGCTGGAAACATAGTCTTGGACTATGTTTGCATAAAGGACTTAATGCTATGGTGAGGAAGTTGTATTTTGTCATGAATGTAGGAAGCCAAGCAAAGCTTAAGAAGGCATCAAATCTGTGTTTTAGAAAGATTTGGCAACATTGTGGAGAATGGGTTGGGGAGGAAAGGATTCAGAGTTAAGCCCACTAGCTAGGAGGCTATTGCAAGCATCCACGTAAGAAGCACTGAAGACCTGAATTACAACTGTTTCCTGATTGTGGTCCCTATCGAGACTCTGCCCAACAGCCCAACTCTCACCCCTTCATCAGAAACTGAATTCCAATTGTTTGTGGGCATCCACTTCTCAGCGAGGCGCCACATACCCAGTTCAGGGATAAATCCAGATTAGTCCAAGGCAATATAGAAAATTCACCTAATTTGTTGGTGATTGGCGGAGGGGTGGGATGGGACACTACATGGACAATGGGATGTGGGGGGAAGTTTGGTTGAGGCTTTGGAAAAATATTTATTTTATGAAGAAACACTGGGCTAGATAGAGTCTCTTCTTCCAATGGTTATTTTCAAGCTCAGATGCAGTACTTCAAACTGTGGCAAAAGGTCTGACCATGTTGGAAAGAAGAAAGAACTTGGGCTTTTTATTATTTTATTGTATGTCTGACTTAATTAATTCTTATTCTTTCTATTGTACAAGATAAATTTTCTTTTAACCAAACTAGTATACCTCTTCTCTTCCTCTTCCTCTTTCTCCTCCAAACGACACCACATGTTTAGGGAATGTTACCGTGAGCCAAGCACCATCTAAGACAACCCGGCAGAGTAGATTCCACTGTTATCCCTACCCTACAGATGCAGACACAAGTTCAGGAAGGTTAAGTAGTTTTCTGAATGTTGCACAGCTGTTGAGTGGTAGAGCCAGGAAGAATTTGAATCTACATTTATATCCATACTACAGACTTTTAATCTAAATGCCACATTGCCTCTCGGGGGACGGTAGTAGAGTAAATCAGGGTGCAATTTTGAAAAATGTATAAGAGACAACATTATTAAGTTTAGAGATTTAATATTGCATAACAGACAAGGTATCAAAGATAATTAAACAAGCATTTGTTTTTTTAATAGAATGACTTTGGTGAATGGTGCTAAGATTAACTGAGGCTGCAAATAAGAGCAGAGGTTTGGGGTTAGGAATTAGAAATGCTATGTAGTTGAGTTTGGGACCTGTTAACAGTGTCCAGAATGTGTTCAATAGTTGGGAACGTAGTACCAGGATTTTTAGTTACTGTTGCATCGCCATGTCTATGGTGGGAACTTAGCAAATGCGTGTGTAATAAAATAAATAACAAATAAACTATCTCTGAATGTGCATGTAAGCATTCCTTTTCCCCTACTTCCAACTTCCACCACCTCACCCCAATGGATGTATAATCAGACATTAATATAACAAGGAAAGAAAGAATATGAAAGATCTCCACTAAGGCAGGCTTAAAGTCTGATGCATATGAAGCTAATAAATAGCCACGATGAAATCCTTTATTTTCAAAAGATCCATTGGTTGTATTTTTTACCCACACATTTTAAAATATGAATTAAAAATCAAACACAACACATAAATATTTTTATTCCTTTACTGGTATTTTCAGTTATCCAATTAACAATTAGAGCATCCCACAGGGTAGTTTTTCAAGTGCTTTGTGTATTTTTTCCCTGAAAGCATTCACAGCAAGGGTCAGCAGCCCTGCGATACTTTGGGAATGACAACCAAGTAACAACACATTGCACTGATTCATCTGTTTCCATCCATATGTTTTAGGTGCATGTGGCAGAGATTTGATGAGACAACCAAGAAATGTGCTCTTGAACAATAAAGTGTTCTCTTAAAATGAGCTAACTTTTTGAAGTAAAAGAGTCAAATTGAGGAGGCAAATAGCTCATTTTAGAAGTGAGAGACTTATCCAAGCCTCAAGGGTGACTACAAAGTGAGAATAAACTACTGATAATAATAATAATAATAATAAAGTCCAGTCAGGCTGCTGCTTTGTCTATGTATTCACTTGTTCCAGTTATTTGTTTATTTGTGCACCCTTTATTGATCATCACCAATATGCCAAGCACTCTACCTATGCACATGTTTGCTAACTAAAAACAATTTGAAGATAAGGAATGTCTCCTATATCTTTAATATCCCCAGGGCATATCAGAGGCTAAATAGCTTTTTAGGGTAAAGTGCACTAGACTAGACCTAGGAAAGAGAGGGACAGCAGAAAAAAGATGGTCCTTAGGACACCTGTGTTGCAGTCCACACAGAATACATGTAAATGGCCCTCTGTTGAACAACCGGGTAGTTCTGATAGACATGGTTTTCAAAGTTATTCACAGTTTTGGTTTTTTTAATTGATTTAGGGAATACAAGCACAGTTTTGTTACATGGATGTTTTGCATAGTGGTGAAGCCTGGACTTTCAGTGTAGCCATCACCCAAATAGTGCAATTAATAGTATCCATTAATTTCTTATCCCTCACCCCCCTTTCATCCTCCCACTCTTCTGAGTTTCCCATATCTACTATTTCACTCTCTACGACCATGTGTACACATTATTTAACTCCCACTCGTAAGTGAGAACATGCAGTACTTGGCTTTCTGTTTCTGAGTTGTTTCATTTAAGATAATGGCCTCCAGTTCTATCCATGTTGCTGCAAAAGACATGATTTCGTTCTATTTTATAGCTGAGTAGTATTCCATGGTGTGTGTGTGTGTGTGTGTGTGTGTGTGTGTATAACATTTTCTTTATCTAGTCATTCATTGATGGACACTCAGGTTGATTCTATATCTTTGCAATTATGAATAGTGCCACAATAAACATCCAAGTGTAGGTATCTTTTTGATATGATGACTTCTTTTCCTTTGGATAGATACTCAGTAGTAGAATTGCTGGATTGAATTTTTAGTTCTTTGAGAAATCTTCATACTGTTTTCCATAGATGCTGTACTAATTTATACACTAACAGTGTGTAAGTGTTCTCTTTTCTCCACATCCTTGCCAACATCTGTTATTTTTTTGACTTTTTAATAATAGCCATTCTGACTGGTGTAAGATGGTGTCTCATTGAGGTTTTAATTTGGATTCATCTCATGATTAGCAACATTGAGCATTTTTTCATATATCTGCTGGCTATTTTTATGTCTTCTTTCAAAAAATATCTGTTTGTGTCCTTTGCCCACTTTTTATCAGGTAATCAGCAAATAAATTAAATACCCAACAACTGGTTTGGCAGTTGTTTCATTCAATCACTTGGTTTTAAAGACACCAATATCTTTTGTAGTAAAAATGATCTGAATTCAAATCCCGGAGTACCAGTTTCCATCTGTGTGTCTGTGGTTGAGCTCGATATTACATTTGATTACTTTATTTTCTCACCTTTAAAATGGTGATGAATATGACAGTCACCTAGAATGATGCTCACTCAGATTAGTGAATGTAAAAAGCTAGGCATAGCATGAAGTACAAGGTGAGTGCTGAGCTAAAGGTAAGGCACATAATTAGTTCTGTTTTATAATGTTTATGTATACCTTAAACATTGTACAGATAGTATTTGACCTAGGATTTCTGGTGGCAGTTTACTTCTGTTTTTGTTTTACATTCATGGGAAGTAAGGTATTACTAGTGGTGTGGCTTTTCACCATTGCTTTTCAGATGTTTCTCTAAACAAGCAAGAACTCTGAGGAAAAGGCTGGAAATTATGGATTAGTACAAGTAAATCCTGGATGATCAGTTCCATTTGTTGGATAGCGCATACTCTGTTTCATAGCCATGGGCAAGATTATGAGCCCAGTATCTCCGTCAAGAATGTATTCAGCTGAAAAAAAAAATGAGTAAACAAAACCTAGTAACAGAGTTAGGTAGTCCAAGATTAGATAGTGTAACAGTGTCATTACGGACACAGGCATTTTATTTCTTTGTGCTCTGTCATCTTCTTTCTATGGGCTTTGGGAATTGTACCCTATAATTGCTGCTTTTTGATTATAAAGTGGCTGCTACAGCTCCAGGCTTTACTTCTTTTTTCCAGACAGAAGAATGACCAAGGTCTTAGCATTGTGAAGCTTTGTATTTTTTTCCCAGGAGTATTGTCCTCCTTGGCAGCCTTCCAATTAAATCTTGTAGGCCAAAAATGGGTCAGTATATGCCCATCTTTAGACAATGAGATTTCAATTATTAATGAAGACCAAGAGGATAGGTAGGGACCTATCCAGGGATTGTCACCTGCTACCTGAACTCATGGAGAAGTAAAGCAGCAAGCAGCTATTAAGAAGAGAACAGAGTCTTTCACACTCCAAATGCCTTGGAGAAATTATGTTTGGTTTGAAATTAAGGACAACTAGGGCATTTACATCCCAAATGGAATGACGTTGGGCAAGTTAGTGAGCCACATAGAACATCAGCTTTCTCGTGTGTAAAATGGGAAGAATGAATCCATCTGAGAGGTTTGAAAGCTTCTGGCCCAGTCCCTGGCTGATGACAGCTTCTCAATAAATGTTGGTCACCTATTCTGAGATGTTGGCCAAGTTTACTTGAAAATGCTAAAACTCAGTTTCCTCATTATGGGTATGATAATAGCGAGGTCATCTTGTGAAGTGTTCAACGTAGCTTCAAAATAGTGCAGCTCGTTGATGTGAACCGTGATAAGGGAAGAGGAGAAAGATAATGATCATGGTGTTGGCCAACGAGTCCATTTGACCAAAGAAAAATACTTTGGCCAAAAATAGCTCCACAACTTTGAGGCCCTAGTCTTAAAGGCAGGTTCCTTTGGGCCTTGAAGGACCCTTGGTCATTGAGAAATTTTTCATTAAGGTAGCACTGATGGTAGATAGACCCTACTTCTGTTAGCTGCTATCAGTTAATATTTCAAAAGGGATGAGTGAGAAATACTAACATCTGAGTCTTTTCTGTAACTATTTATTTACCAGTTTGATAATCAGACAGAAAATATCCTTTCTCCCTGCTATCTGTCCATGCCTTCCGCTGCCTACAGATCTAAGAAAACTCAATTACAGGAACTTCAGTTCTCCTTAAACAGACTCCTTAAAATCCAATTTTTCTCTTATAATTTTAAGAATTTGTTTCAGTAGGCCCAGGGGGACTGGCTTCTGCCTCAAGCTAGACAAGCCCACCCAGAACTGTCACAGGTTAAACTCTGGACTATAAACTTCAGAAAGGTGGAATTTAGCAACAGTGGATTAAAGTCTTGGCCTCCTAAGGGACACGGAGGGTTCCTCTGCTATTACTTCCCCAGCAGCTCTGGATAGTGTTTTGTTTCCCCGCCATTTCCCCTGTTCTCTCTTTCCTCACCTCCCAACAATTATGTCATTTTTGAAATATTCCAAATAAAAAGACCCTTTTCACTCAACACAGGGAGGTAGATTATCTTGCCTTTATGTTGGGGACCTCTGGAAGCCTGGGAGTTTGCTGGAAGATTTCTCTAAGTAAAATCTGAGAATTAGAAAAGATCCCTTAAACTCCAAGCTCAGCTGCTCAAGACTTCTAAAATAGGAGGAAGAACCAGATGGAGTGAAAAAAGGAAAAATGTAGCAAAAAATTAAGACGCTTGGGCTTCCTAATGTCCTCAATCTGCTTCTTGTCTTGCATTCCCTATTTTTCTTTCCTTAACATCTACCTTTCTCACGCCTCTCCAGGCCTGTCACCCAAATGGGGACAAGTTTGCCAATTCTATCCCAGAAGAACCTCTATCAAACCCCATAGCTTTGCTTTCTGGCTGCCTCTACCTTAGTCCAGGTGTGAGACAACCATTGCAGTGGCCCTCTGCTCACTCTTCTGGCCTCAGGGCCCCCACCCTGATGAAAGGCATTGTCCTACAAGCGTGACCAGGTACTCCCCTGCCCACAGTCCTCCAGCGCCACCCCACTGCCTGCACAGTTGAGGTTGCCGAGCACTACGCGTAGGGTGCACTATGCTGTGCTTCTCTGGGCTTCTATCCTGCTCTTTTCCCCTCCTACCCATAGCTGCAGCCATTCTCATCTTCCTCACACTACAGGACTCCCCATGCCTGTGTGTTCTGTCAGAGTCCTGTGGCTCTATTGGCCCCTCAGTTCCAGTGATCAGCAACCTGATTTGGGAGACATTCTGGGCTCCTCTGGTTATCTAACAGCCCACGTCCCACCCATCAGGAAATAACCTGAGCTCTGCCTTCAAACGATGTCCAGCATCCGAACTCTCTTTAGGGCTAGAGCGATAGAAGCAGGGCTCCCTCTCCCTTCCATAAAACCCACATCTGTGTGGCCCTCTCCTGTACCTCTTTCCACTGTTCATTCCAAAGTCTCCTTCTCAATGAGCCCAACCTGACTGACCATCTCATTTAAAATTGCAACCCTGCCCCTGTCTCCACATTTCTGATCCCCATATCCTACTCTACCTTTTCTTATTTCCATAGCACTTGTCACCTTATAGCATCCTGGGTAACTATTTGTTTATTATGTTTGTATTTTATTGCCTGCCTCCCACCACCTTCCATGTCAGGAGACTATAAACTTCTTGAGGTTGGGAATCATCTCTGTGTGGGTTGATTGAAGGATTGTGCAGGAAGCAATTATGAATTATTTCCTAATTTAACAGACACTTCTCTGATGCTGACTACATGCCAGGTACTGTTCCACACTTTTGTCAAACTTGATTTATTTAATCCTATTAGTGATTCTACAAGGAAAGTTCTGCTGTCATCTCTACTATACAGGCGAGGCACCAAGGCACGGGGAGGTAAAAAGGCTAGCCGGTGACACAGCCAGGACACAATACAGGCAGTCTGGCTACCAGGTTCTTGCTCTTCACTGATGCACTATTTATGCTACACTGAACAGAATGAATGCTTTTGAACTCAGTTCCAATTCAAAACTGTGGAAGCACTGTTTACTGCACTTTTCCTATACAGGAAGAGTGAGCTTCTCCACCTTAGTACTTACTATACTGTATCCTAATGCCTCCCCCCACACCTCCAGGCTGTGAGCCCCTTGAAAGTGAGACCTAGCTCAGTAACTGGCTCAGCAGAGGACATTCATCAACATTTGCTGGCCCAAGTGGAGTTGAAAAGAGAAAAGAGTCATTAATTGTTTGCAGTGTAAACTTTAAAGACTATGGAATGCAAAATACTCCAAAAATTGGGGTCAGCTATTTAGAAAGGCAGAATTTTGCTGGTACTCAAGGAAAGACATTTCCTTGCCTGTCTGATGCTTTTTAGACAGACTGCATTATCCTAAACACATATTTGTTAAAACTTGAATATAATAATGAGATTGTCACTGATTAAAAAGACAAAATGAAAAAAAGTAAAATTCTCCAATAGTGTGCACCTTTACTTTTCTCTTTCTTGTTGTAAGTCAGTAACTACATTAGATGTTCTGTTAGATACTATGAAGAAATGTAGTCAGTAATGCCTCGACAAGAGATGCACCATGTTCATTCATTTTTTCACATTCTCAGCCACCCAGTAGAAAGCGCTGTGCTGGGCTCCGTGAAGGATGCAAAGAGGGCTGGGCCACACTCTCCATGCAAATGGTTGGCACTCTATTGGGAAGGTGAAAATAATACGTACTAAAATGGATAGAAGAAATTCAAGTAATTATATCATCAACAACAATAATATTAGTAGTCACTGTAATAATAACTAACAGTTTGAAACCCTTCTGACTTATTCAGGCATTGTGCTAAAAGCTTTATACACATTTTTCCATTTAATTTTCATAGTGATCCAGTAAAGAACTGACTCATGTCCCCATTTCGTAGGTGAAAAGATTGAGATTCTATAGAACGTAAGCAATATACTTAGTGGCAGTTAGTGCAAGAGCTGGAAATTGACTCCAGATATATTTGACATAAGAGTTTATATTCTAAGATTAAATCTAATAATGGGAATTCCAGGCATGGGGAATGGGAGGGTTGCTAGATCCTGCAATATATCTCAAACCTAGGTAAAGAAAACAGTTATTAAAGAGTTTAATAGTAATAGTCTGAAACTATTATCATTTACTAATTATTTTTCCATGACCATGATAATATTGAAATAGTGAATCAGGACTTCTTACATTCTTACCTATGTAAAGGAAAGGTATTTGGTGTCATAGAGATTATACTTTTAGATGCTTTTTTTATCCGTTTTCCTCTAGCTTTCTTCTTTCCTTCACTTTTGCTGTCTAATATTGATGCCCCGTACTTCCGCATCAGATCAAAAGCATATGGGATTTTGAACCTATTGACACTGTTCTGTTAAAAATTACATTTAGAAGCATGTTAAAAGGTCACCTCTCCGGTTACTTATTTCTTGACACTTTGCTAGCACGGACTGTAGCCTTGGTTCATTAGTCAAGGATATTAACAGCCAGGGTTCAGCTTTCTGAGGTCACGTGGTACAGTCTGGGCCCACACATATTTCTAAGGCTTGTTAAAGTCTTTATTCTTTAAGAATTTCCCATTAATCTCTGCCCAAGAAGTGCAATAATAGGTTAGTTAGTCATCAGATACAAATCAGAATCATTTCTGCAAGTACCTTTAATAGGTTTCATTAGTTCTGTGCTTGTGTTTTAAGGGAAATGAAGGTGGGGGAAGAAAATGCCCCCTCTCCAATACAGAACCTCTCCCTTCTTCAAGAGCATCTCATTTTGGAATCATTGAAATTAAGACACAGAGAATGTGCCAAATCAAATGCAGAAAATGTGCTTTTCCTGTGGAAATGAGGGCTCCTACAATCCTGACTCCTTTTTTTTTTCTTTTGCACATAGAGGCATCATCTTTGATCATTATCAGATTTTACAACTCATTGTTCCCTTCTAGTCCACAGGGTGAGAGGATCATGTAAATGGACAGGCAAACACTTGGATTAGAGAAGGCACCCAATATTAATAACGGCAATAAAAAAATGTTTACCTAACTTGGACAGATTGTGTGTATAGATAGGATTTGTGTGTGTGTGTGTGTGTGTGTGTGTCCCCCTCTCACTTGAAAAGGAAATATCAGAAGATCAGAAAATGCATTATACAATTTTTGTATGCAATTTTAGTCCATTTCTTGGCAGAGACCCAAATCTATTGTGGCGAGAAAGTAATAGATGAACTAACTAGGGACTCAGACTTACTGGCTAGTGTCCAAGAAACATTAAAAAATTGAGTACTGAACATAACAAGTAGGATGGTGCATGCAAATTTAGATGTCTTATTGAAAACAGCACATTTATTAATATATTAGACTTGTAGACGTGAGGGTGTTTTAATACCTACTCAGAAATTACTCATGGGTCGGCTGCACAGAAATATCACTTGCATAAGCGCGAACTGACAGAAATGGTGCCAGGCATGAGCGATCACGGCTGGACCATTCTAAAGAAAACTGGGATGCCTATAGTTAACGATATAATGTTGTGCACTTAAAAACTGGTTAAGAGAGTAGACCTCATGTTAAGTGTTGTTACCATGATAAAATAAAATAAAACAAAATAAAATAAAATATGTTATTGTCATTGTCAAGGCATCGTTTTTCCTCTTAATTCACTTAACAATGTATCCAATGCTTACTGTGAGTCAGGCTCTATCCTACGATACTGGGAATACTCAGGTAAAGCAAAAAGATTAAGAACATTATTATACAGGAATTATATTTTTGTGAGATTTATTAGGATAGAATTTATACACAGTAAAATTTACCCTTTTTAAATGAACAGTTTGAGGAGTTTTGACAAATGTATACAGACATATAACTACCATCACAATCAATATAGAGAACGTTTCCATCATCCCAGAAAGTTCCCTGCTGATTCTCTGTAGTCAGTGCCTTCCTCAGACCCCCAGCCTCTGGCAACCACTGATCTGATCTTTGTCCTCATAGTTTTGACTTTTCCAAAATGTCACATAACTGGACTCATACAAATCACAATCTTTTGTGTCTGCTTTCTTTCACTTAACATAATGCTTTTTGGATTCATCCTTGCCGGTCCGTGTATCAGTAGTTCGTACCTTTTTATCACAGAGTAACATTTCATTTGTTTATCCATTAATCAGCTGATGGACTTTTGAATTGTTTCCAGTTTGGGTGACTGTGGATAAAGCTACTTTAAGTATTTATGTGCAGGACTTGTTCATTGTGTGGGCGTATGTTTTCATTTTTTCTTGGGTAAATACCTGGCAATAGCATTGCCAGGTACTATGGTAAGAGTATATTTAACTTTATGAGAAACTGCCAAAGTTTTCAAAATGATTGTATAGTGTTGCTTTCTCACCACAACGTATGAAATTTTTAGTAGATCCACAACCTTGTTGGCATCATCATTTATTTTAATTTAAGCCATTTTAATTGATGTATAATGGTATTTCATGTTGGTTTTTACTTGCATTTTGCTAATGACTAATAATGTTGAGCATTTTTGCATGTGCTTATTTGTCTCTTCTTTGGTAAAGTGTCTGTTCCAATCCCTTGTCTATTTTTAAAAATCATGTTTTTGATTCTTATTGAATATTTTGTGAGTTTAAACATTTAGTTTCCTCACCTGTTAACTGGGCATAATACCTACCTTGCTTTGTTTGTGAAAGTAAATGCAATATATAGTTGAGTCTTGAACAACATGGGTTTGACTTGCATGGTCCACTTATATGTGGATTTTTTTTCCACCTCTGTCACCCCTGAGACAGCAAGACCAACCCCTTTTCTTCTTCCTCCTCCTTAGCCTACTTAATGTGAAGACTATGAGAATGAAAATCTTTAAGATGATTCACTTTAACTTAAGGAATAGTAAATATATGTTCTCTTCCTTATGATTTTCTTAATAACACTTTTTCTCTAGTTCATTGTAAGAATACAATATACAACACATACACAAAATATGTGTTAATCAACTAGTTATCAGTAAGGCTTCCAGTCAACAGTAGGCTATTAGTAGTTAAGTTTCAGGGGAATCAAAAGTTATACAAGGATTTTCTTTTTTCTTTTACTTTCTTTCTTTCTGTTTTTTTTTTTTATTAGAGATAGGGGTCTTGTTTTGTCATCCAGGCTGGAGTGCAGTGGTATCATCATAGCTCACTGCAACTCCAAATGTCTCACTGCAACCCCAAAAATCACCCCAGGCAATCCTCCTGCCTCGGCCTTCCAGGTAGCTGAGACTACAGGTGTGCACCACCATGCCCTGCTAATATTTTTTGTGTTTTGTAGGGATGAGGGTCTCACTATGTTGCCAGGCTTATCTTGAACCCCTGTCCTCAAGCAGTCCTTCTGTCTCAGCCTACCAAAATGCTAGGATTATAGGCATGAGACACCACAGTCAAGGTGTCTTGACCACCAGTCAAGGATTTTTGATGGTTCAGGGAATTGGCATCCCTAACACTTGTATTATTCAAGGGTCAATGGTGTACAAAAGTGTGTAGCATAGTGCCTAATTGTAGGTGTTACATAAATAACTATTATTCTACTTCTATTATTGGAAGATACGATTTCTATCCTAAGAAGCTTACCATCTAATTGAAATCAATGTCATTCACTTTCTTCCAGGTAATGTCCCATCCCATCCCATTCATCATATTATCTTAGCCTCTACTAACCTTTGATAAAGTTCTAAATGATAACTAAGACATTACATGCTAATTAATAATCCACTAATCCCTCCAGGGCTATCTTCATTGGTTAAAGACAGAAATGTCATCTAAAATTTAGAGGAGTAGGGCCATGTTGGATGAATGACAGGTTGGTGGAGTTGGTTTGTTTTTGAGTGGACTCTGACAGTTGACTCTTTTATCGATACATCATAGTTGTATGTATTTATGATATATATTTGATATTTTGATACATGCATACAGTATGTAATGATCATATCCAGGTAATTAGGATATTCATAACCTAGTGACTGGGGAATGCAAATTAAAACAATAGCACAATACCATTTAACAACTACTTAGAGGGGCAAAAATTGAAGTCTGATAACAAAAAGGGATTTTAACAATGTACGAAAGTGGAAATTTCTATACCTTATTGATGCAGTTAAATTGTTAACACATTAACTGCCACGTGAGTTGTATCTAACTCATGGTAGTTTTGAGCCTGGGGCCTCATGAAGCTTATGTAGCTCACAGATCTCTTCACCTTGGGAGCCACAAGAACTATTTTTCAAGTTGCATATAACTCACACACAGAAAACAATAAAAAATAACAAAATTTTCATTAAATTAGAAAGGATTGTTTCATTTTCATAGTTTTTATTGTATTTTCATAATAAAATACCACAGCTCCAAGGAAAAAAAATTTTTTTTCCTAGTGTGGCAGTCAATGTGTTAAAACCATTTTGAAGAGATATTTGGCAATGTTGAAAAATATTGAAAATGTTCCTTTCCTACCACCCTACACACATTTCTTTGTATCTACCTTGGAAAAATTTCTTCATACTGTATAGATATATGTTCAAGGGTGTTAATTGCAACATTATAGTCATGGAAAAGCACTCACCTATTTTTTACTCCTAATTAATATTTTTATAAATAATTTCTAATCTCTAATTAGACCTTTAGCTTTTTCCTTTTTCTAGAAGTTACTTTCTCCAGATAAATCTACTGTGACCCTGATATGAACTTGTCTTCTTATCTATCGTGATTTGAGAGCATCAGAATCACCCAGAAAGGTTTCTACTACTTAAGTAAATTCAGTGTTGTGCACAAGACAATCTGCACTACACAGGCAAATCTGAAAAACAGTCTGCAAGAAGTCTTTAAGGAGCAAATTGGGAAATTTAGATAATTTCTTGTTGAAGTGCTTAATATCTGGTAATATGAGTACTTGAAATATCTTTGAAACGCCAGTTGGGAAAGGAAAGAATTACATTTTCTAGAGCATAACCTTGATTCACTAGAGCCCTCGAATAAAAAGTTTGCACCCTCTGTTTCCCTTTCAAAAAGAGGGAAATTATCACACTGTAAGTTCATATTAAGTACTGGTCAAAAAGTATATCAGTATATCTTCAAAAACATCTTCTACATCTTCCACATTCCCATATACAGTATTAGATAGTGATTATTGGCACATTTAGTGATGTAATAGCAAGCTCGAGGTCTTGAAAGTATCTCAATGATTAAAAATATTTGGTTTTGCTCAATATGCTAATTAAGCAGAATAACAAAAAATTTTGAATAATATAATTTGAAACAATAATTTTTGGATTAGGGGAGTCAATTCTAAGTTACAAAGAAAATTTTATACATATCCACCTAGCACAACTTCAAAAATGTAGATAATATGCATCAATAGCAAGGTTGTCAAACCAATATACCTTACATTGCTAGAACTAAAGTGCACTGTGAAATATTATTGCCAAGAAGCAGAAAATGTGCATGCTATTTCACCCAATAATTCTACTTATATGGCAAAAAAGGGATAAGCTATATTCTTCATAGGTGTTTATTGCAATGTTGTATTAAATAACAAAATGTTATCAAGAATATAATAATTCACAATACGGCACTGATTAGATTATTGAGCACAAATGATTACTTGAATATTATGCAGTTCTTTGATATGATAAGTTGAAATAAATATACCAACAAAAATGAAAGGTTTGATATATATCAAAGTACGGTTTCTGTACTATGATTAAAACTATGCCCAATTTATGAATTCATGTGGACTTGAGGTAAGATGGTAAATCAGTGGTTCATTTTTGTGTGTGTTTTAAGATCATGGATAAAGTTGTTTATTTACTTTATTTCTAACATTTTATTTTTACCTTTTTTCTGTTATTTTAAAAGAAAGAACCTTAAATACAATACCACATTGGTTGAGCGTATTGATTTATTTAGAGCTATGCCTCATCCCTACACACAATAGCCAACATTAATGCGAGTTTTCTGCGGATATTTAGAGCAAAATGAATCCATACTCTTTGCAAAGTGCCTACAGTTTTCTTACATAAATCATGTCATTTTAAAATAGAAGGAATCTTTTCCTTCTTTTCCTTTGGGCTCCCGCAGGTGGGATCACCTACATAAGATATATTTGCCCGAACTTATTTCTTATTACTTCAGCCAAGCTTTCCCCAAGTGTGTGTAATCAGAACATTAAAAACTAAATAAATAAAAATCAGGAAGGGTAGATTTCTGAGCAAGAAGAGTTTTCTTAAGCTCTCGTGGCTCTAATTGTTACATGCAAATTGTTCAATAAATAACGTTGGCCATAAAAAGAAAAGATATTAATTAAGAAAAGGATTTAGGCTGACTCAGTCTCATACATGAGACAAAAGGTTAAGTAAATGCCAAGGCTGCTGTGCCTCTTCAAACAATGAATATTAGTTTTAGAATCATTAATGTCTGCTTAGAAAACAGAGTCATATTGGAGACTTGTATGGCAAAATAACCAAGGCCAGAGCTGTTTCTTTTCAGTCTAAAGTGAAATCATGCTACAACCAAGGGCTACACGTATGCAGTCAAGAGTGTTAGATAAGACAACAGGGACTGGAACTTTTAATAAGTAGCCAAATTGAGATCATGGTTTTTCTTGAGTGTAGTTAATACATATCAGCAAAGTCTGGTCAACTTTGCTGAGGAAAAGCAGGGCTAATTGATGGCAGGAAACCACTGTGGCCTTTGATGTGGTGACAGCAGAATTCCAAAGGCAGGCTAGTGCTGGACAGAAATGAAGACATGGCTGGGCAGCCACCTGCCCATGGCCAGCCAGGTTCCTCTAAGAGCAGGACAAAAGTACCTGCAGAGCACATGCTTTGTGGACTCACCTCCATATCAGCAATTAGTTGAGCCGGTGATACTTTCTCTATCAACCTGGAAATTCTGCAAGCCAAACTTTATTTTGCAGCAAATCTTTTCACTAGGTGGGTTATTCTTTAATCACTTTACTTTTCTACCTGCTTGTCAGGGAGGTACTCTTGTTAGGGAGGTGATCAGGAAGGAGAGTTTTTGGTGCCACTTACATTTTGGTAAAGTTTATAGAACTAATTTATATTTCTTTATTTTTTCAAAGTTTTCTTCTATTTTTTCAAGTTTTTCAAATACCTTGTGGGATCCCAATGCCTCCATCGAGCCAAAGTTAGACTTTTGATGTGAATACTTTCCAAATACAGGCGTAAAGTGTTCATATTTACATATCTGGAGAGGTGAAGTATACATTCAGATTCTAAAATTTAGAGGGGCTTGTTTTGGTGATAAATTATTTTACAATTATTGGCAATGTTGATTTTCACAGAATTATATATTTAATGTGCAATTTAAAAACTCTTCTTAGATCCCCACTGTGTGTAATGTCTGTGGTATTGAAAACAATTGGAATTTCAACAAATGCCTTTTGCCTCTACTTCTATTTCTCTGAATATCTAAATATGTGTATTCATTTAAAAGACAGTTCAATCCCTTGGATCTAATGCCTTCATTTTTATGATGTTGGCTTCTGAAATCAGATTTTTGTTTAGCTAAATATGGAAAATAAGACCTGTAATTCCAGTTTGAACCTGTTAGTGATTAAAGTGGATTCTGAAATGTACATTTTTGAGTTTGGATGATTCTAAAATGGGACAAGAAATACAGAGGGAAAGTGACATGAGACGAGATCAAGACGGAGGAGGCCGCTAGTTAGGTGCCAGCTCCTCAGCTCCTTAACAGGGCAAGTTCAGTAGGCAGTTCCACCAGGTCCTGCCTGTTTCTCCACCTTGAAATCTGGTGACACGACCTGCCTCCATCCTGTCCCTCTAGTACTTTTCTTACTTCACAGGAATATTTTATGAGGTTAAAGAAAATGTCTATAGAAACAAATCAACAATAAAACAGTCAGTAGAGAAAATAATTTATTATGAGATGGTTTAAATATCTTTAACGTATGATAACATTTTAGAGAATTGTTAGTTCTTTTTCTCTAAATGAATTTGATAGAGACTGTTTCTTTTTCTTTTTATAAGGCCCTTACTGAAAGCTTAACTGAATTACCATAATTTCAAGTACTATATATATGTGTATATATATATATATATATATAAGCACTGTGTAGACAATGCATATACATACACATTATATGTGGGTATATTATGTCTATAAAATATGTATTATGGATATATAATGCATATATATACAGACTTTAGATACACATGTTTATATATATATATGAAATTCTTCTAGTGTATGTATGCACATATGTGTGTGTATATATGTATATACACATATAACACACACATATGCATGGACAGTGAAATCGTATGTTGTGTGTGTGTGTCTGTGTGCATGTAGATACATTCCACAGAAGTGTAGAACTGAAGAGAAGAATTTTTCCTCTGAAGACATCTCCTGAAGCAGCTGACAGGCCATGGAACCGGCAGGTCATAGATAGGACAGCCCTGCACTGAAGTCCTTTTGTTAAAGTCTTCTGGGTTGAATTTCAAAACCAATTGCGCCTCTGCTGAATTACCTTGTGCAGCAGTGAGGTAGACATGGCCATAGAGGTGGTAGATGCTGGGAGCTTGGTCTCTGACAGAAGAGTCGTGAGCCTTTGATTTCACAGAGACAGGTGTGTCAAGAGTGGAGTCTCCTTTGGTCTCTGGTACCCTGGAAGAGGGTGAGAGGCCCTGTTTGGACATGGCTATGTGAAGAACAAGGTGATAAGTCAGGCCTGGGTGAAGGGAGTGGCAGAGAATGGGAAACAGTGAGTAAGTGCGGGGAGGAAAAAATAAACATGAAGACAGTATATGTATATAGAGCCAAATAAACAACAGGAAGCACAGAAGGTGGCAGATGCAGAGGCAGAAACAAACAAAAGTAGGGACCCCAATTAAGGAGACAAATGGGATAAAGTATAAAAATATAGAAGAGGCTGGAACAGAGCCAAAGTACAAGAGTGTGAACTAGGATGGGGAAGGGAAATACAGATAGCAGGGGAGTAACTGGAGTCAAGTCGAGCTAAATACAAAGCAGCTGCAACTGCATCAAGTGAGATGGGGGTAAGGCCAAAGGGAACCCTGTGAGGGAACCAGAGAGCCTGGTGGCTTCAGAGAAATCATTAGAAAGGGCAAAGACCTTACGGGGGGAGAAAAAACAGAAGAAACTAAAAAAGGAAGAAGAAATTCTATTCTGAGTACACAGGCAAAATAGTTATAAGTCCCTTTACTAGAAAAGCATGGGTGCCTGGACTGAATAGAGGTGCGGGGAACAGAAGAATGGAGATCAGGTTCTCTTCCTTTTGGAAACCCGTAGGGAGAAACACCAGTCTAATATGTAATAATCAACTCTTAAGCAAAATGAGGAAGTTATAATTAAGTACTAAGTGTTTGGTGGGGACAGTCAATGTTAAAGGAGTTTGGAGGCAAGAGAATGCCATCTTGGCAAGAGATATTGGTAAGAATTTGATTAAGAAAGCTGTGAGCTGGTGCTCAAAAGAGAAGAGACTTTTCACATTAGTGGAGAGATGGATATTCTACACTTTGTCCCATTAGCCCTCTTGGTGGCTTTGCCATTTGTGAGGGAAGTCTTAGACCCTGACCACCATCACCACTAATGCACTATACTGCTCTTCTCCGACCTGGCCCTGGCCTGAGAAGCTGCAAACCCGGCCCCAAAAGCAGTCTTCTCTTTCTTACGTCTGTTTGTGGCAATAATACCACCTGCTACCATCATTTGTCCTCCTTGTTCTACCCAAAACATCTTTATCATTAAATAATCCACTCCTCCTTCTAGGCTTAAGTCAAACACCATCTCTAATTAAATGAAATTAATGGAAGTATTGCAGTTAAAGTTTTTGGGACATGGTCTAAACATGGAAGACCACAAATAGGTGCTTTTTCTGGAAGATTCAGAGGATTGGCCTGTGCAGCCTTCATTCCACATTTCTTCTATTTGAAGAAGTTAGAAAACTAAAACAATATTCAATTTTCCATGGCAGCTAAAGTTTAATGTGAATTAAATTCAGCCAAATTTATACCGGTGAGACATAGATGAGGTGGACGCCATCTCCTTGCCCCTTTGGCTGTTTCTGCAGGGACACAAGGCTCTGAAGACATGAGGCTCTTCTATGGTGGCATACCTTGTCAAGTTTCCAGTTTTCTGAATGTGCTGACTCACACTTCGGGAGGTGATGGTGGCAGTACCAGCTCCTTACTTCCATTCCCTCCATTCCATTCCCTCTGCTAGCAGCCTTAGAGGGAATAGCTGTTCTGGAGGGTCCAAGTCGTGCCTAGGTGATGTTCCTGGTAGCTCTGCCTACTACCTGAGCTTCCAATTCTTCTACAAATTTTTAAGCACTCAATTCTCTGTATCAAATTCTTTCAACTTAAAATATTCTGAACATTTTCTGTGTCCGTGCTGAAACCTGACTTACAAACAGCCATAGCAGTTTGGAGACTTACAAGGCAATGATAATATACTGTTGTGTGCTGCAGTTGATCATACATGGGCTGTACATGTGTTCTTGACCTTTTATGCTGTAAGTGCCCAGCACCCCATAATATATAGCACAGGGCCAAATACAGAGTAGGATATCCACAAAACTGGATTAGATAACTGCATTCAGTTGTCAAGATAGGGTCCCACGCAGCATGGGAAGTCCTTAAACTGTTTACTTTTCGTTCTTCTCCAGGACCATTCTTTCTCTGCTCCTCAGCTGACAATTAGGGAGAGTAAAAAATTCTAACATGTCATACGATTCCCAGTTGGCCAATATGTTCCTTATTAACATGCTTTAGTATCAAGTTTAAGGGTTAGGTGGAAAAAGGCAAAGCCTTGGTTGGGGTGTACTTATGGATTTCAATTATTTTTAAGATTCTTCCTCCAATGACCACAGCTCCCTGAGATTGGAATTTCATGTATGCATTTGCTGGTGGAAAATCCTTCATACCAGTATGGAATAGGTACAGAGAATCAGGAATTGAATTTTGGTAATAGTGCCAATATAATGAAGTATTAACACGATGCCAAAGGATTTTATTGTTGTCCGCTATTTCTGCAAGTCCCATTGTAATTTCTGTATTTAACATATAGTGCTTACACTTGTAGTTAAAACATAAACCAGAGCTAATAAGAGATCATAAGCTTGGGTTTTATAAGCTGTTTCTACCCACAGCCTTGGGAATTTTAAGACGGTTTAGCTATTTTATGACGTGATTATTATTCTCTTCAGACTTCAACTCACAAATATTGAATTTTTTTACCCAATTTGTAAATTATTTTGGCCTTAACTGTCATCAGTTGGAAGAGAAAGTAGCAAAATATTTATTACTATTAATTTTCTTTTCACTATGTTACAAATTTCTAGTTCATCCCAAGTACCTGCCTAAGAAAGAAATACAAAAACAAAGTAGTGAAAGTTGAGAAAGTTAGAACAATAAGTACATTGATTTACTGTTGAAGACCAGTCTTAGTTTAAAACAAAAACAAGAAACATGGGAAATATAAAAATGCTACTCGGTCTTGTATGTGGTTTTCAAAACCTATGAAAAAGAAGTGTTTTTGAGATCCTTCCATTTATCTTCTTCCCACTCATTTCTACTTGATGCACAAGTCCACATATCATCATATTAAACAAACTTAAACAGTCACTTGGAAGCAGTGTATTTGGTTTTTCCAAATGCCCAAATGTCCCTGTCATATAGATGCAAAGGTTATTAGAAGAAGATGTGCAATGCATCAAGTGCTTTGGCTTTCTGGGCATGTTGACTTGTGCTTTTGATGGCATCATTACTTAAGCAGCTACTTCTCGAGCTCAAGCCTGATTTCTTGGCCTTGGCCTTTAGTGAGGGCATTACTGAAATTCATCCGTGTTCTATCCTTTCACTTAACTGAGAAGCTACTGTATTTATAATTAAGAGTCACGAAAGTGTCAGGGGGAGTCATCCTGTTTCTCTCACAAAGGAGCTGAACTCATCGAAGAGAAGCCCGGGTTTTAACCACAGAGACCCCCACCCTACAGACAAATGAAACACACATTGTACCTGCTAATCCATTCTTTCGCTTTCCACGTGCTAAACAGGATCATTGAGATGAAGAAGTATGGTTTCAGCCTTCAAGAGCTCACAGTCTCCCGGAGGAGACAGACACATCAACACACCTTGCCCTGCCTAGGGACGCGTCTTGTCGCAGAGTCATCAGCAATGTACTCTGGTAGCCCTGAGAAGAGGAGCCTGAACATATTCTCAGTAAATATGCAAACTTCTCACTAAATGTGTTGCAGTGGCAGTGGAGGACAAGCTGATGTCATTATATTCCTTTTGGAGGAAAAAAAAAAAAATCCTGAGATGCGGGAAAAAAATGGAAGGAAACTTTTCCACAGCCATCATACAGAGCTGAGATTAGAACCGTTTCTGATGGCACAGTGACTCAGCCCCACAAAATAGATGTGCTGTTCCAGCGTTGCTTGGCAAAAAGCCCTCCTTGCCATGGGTAGAAAAGATGCTGCATTTTGCTTCACATTCAAAATATGTTATATAATCCCATTGGAATTCACTGACACTATGTTCCTCACTACCCTCCAGCCCCTTAAGGAACACCTAAAAGTGAACTGTGGGCAAAGTACCACCTTTTTCTCTATTTGGCTTTTTCTCTACAAAGCCAGCTCTTCCACTTGGCGTTCCTATGCGTGTCAAGGTGGTTACTGCCTCCCTGCTATGCAAAAACAAAGGGTAACGATCAACTGCAAGGCCTTTCTTTTCCCCTCTCCCTCCTATCTAATCAGAACCTGAGGTTGGCTCATTCTCTCTGAGTGTCACACATCCATGTGTCCTTTCCCACCCCCAGCGCCACCATCCCTAGGACTCCCCGACTCCTCTGATGGCGTCCTACCTGCCCTAAGTTCTCCTGATTAACAACTCTCTGACTTGTCTTCCTATATTTCTCTTGTCATCAATTTGTAATGCTATCCACCTGAGTACCAAAACCTTCTGCCTTAAACAAACAAAAAAAATCTTAGCTTTGCCCCCATGACCTCCCCAGGCTCATCCTCCTTGGTGCCCTTCTCGCTCTCTGACTCAGCAGTCATTTCCTCACTGTTGCTCAAACTCACCTGGAGTTTCCCCATTTTCATTTTTGTTTGGGTCATTGGCCTTCTCTGGATTTTTCTCCTCTTTATATCTTCCTCTCTTAATCCTACCCTTTGATAAATTCCACTCAGTCTCCTGAAACCCTCCTTGATCACTCTGCTAATCATTTTCCTTCTGCCCTCACCTCTCAAGGACCTTATAAGCCATACCCCTAATTTGATGCTCATTGTAACAGCTAGTTGGGAAACACCTTCTCTTCATGCCCATGTGTCAAATCTTCCCAAACACTTATTGCGTGCCTAATACATGCCAGTCCTTGTGAGAAATGCTTTACTTATGTCATCTTAAAAAGCCTGTCTCGCCTTCTCTTCCCGGTTCTTCCCAGAGTCAGGAAAAGCTGGGTTGAGAGGGTGGGGGAAAAAAAACAAAAAAACCTCTTTCAAAAACCTCATGAGTCAATGTCCCATTTTCAGATGAGAAAACTAAGGCCCAGGGAAGATAAATCCCTGAAGGATGTAGAGCCACACAGCTAGTAAGCCTCCAATCTGTACTGGTCTGTCAGGTGGCAGGTCCCTTCAGTCTCCACTGTGGAATCATACTGTAAACACCTTGATAGAAAGGGCTATGCCTAGGACGTCTTTAGAACCCACCAGTGTTAACACAGTGCAAGCCTTAATGGATATATAGCAATTAATAGTTTTATAAGTGTTCTGTAAAGAGAGAATAACTATGTTTTAAAAGAGAGAGTAACTATGGAGTATAAGCCAACTGTAGGCTCTAAATGTCCAGCTGCGTTTAGATTCTGCAGAAGTCTATATACAAGCCTATTCTCATTTCTTAAGGAAACTAGCAATCACTGGGAAAGGGTAGGTCTTGGAAAGCACATCTAGCAGTGAGCGAAGAGGCCTCAATATGTCCTGGTAGTCCTTTCCTCCTCACCATTAGATTTGGGGTTAGGGTACCTGGCACGAGTCTCCCAGTTTATATTTTGACACAGAAGATAGTGACACCAAGACCGTGAATTTACATTGATCTGCTCTTTGGGATTTGGTCCTCCAGAAAAACCTTCTGCCACTTTGTTCCAATACAATTAAGTGTTCCCAAATGGTCCTCCTGAGAAGCGGTGACCTGCTATGCAACCGCTGTGCCAGAGGGAAGGAGTGGCAAATCCTGTTTGAGAGAAGGCTCCTTTGGATAGAGAAAAGTCTTCATCATAACCAGGTAAGAAATAGGAGAGTTGAGCATCTGAGATTCCTCAAAACACTGAACAGAAATATGACTTGCTTTAAGTTCAGAAAGTTCATGTCTGCACAGCCAGTGATTAAGGAAATTTTTCATAAACCTCAGAGGTTCTGTGAAGATTCTGACTTCTAAGAATGTCAGTCTCTGTGATGAAAGATAACTGGAGTCAGGTTAAAGAATAATGTTGCATCTTAACTGTGTGGGTTCAAGAAGCTGTACCCCACTAGAGTTAGCTAATATTATGCAAGCTTTGAAAAGAGAGATGTTTTTGTGACTAGGATAACCTAGGGAGAATAAAAAGTCTGATTTGATGAAAAGCCTCTGGTAAAATTAGAACCTGCTTCTATGCTTATTCAAGGAAAATGGAAAGTAATGAAAATTAAAAGAGTGGCAAAGGAATCTTGCAAAAATCCTGACAAGATGGCAATCTAGAATTCAATAGAGTTGATTTTGTCTTTCTTTATGGTTTCATCAGTTTTTTTCTCTTCCTTTCCATTTCTCTTTCTTTCTGTCTTTCTCAAATAGCGACACATGCCTTCTCTCTTAGTAAATTGATTATATTCATAAAAGAAACATTTATGGGGGTGCATGTAAGGCTTTAAAGAAGAGACTTTTGCTTTGAACAAGGGGGAAACTATGCACACGATCAATCCATCAACAGTTACCTCATGCAAACTTAATTCGAGGTGCAATGCACGGTTCTGCACAGAGGAAAAGTGGCTCGTTTTAGCCAAGCTTCAAGATACTAGCCTGGCAGATGGCATTTTCCTGGGATATCATGATTTGAAAAACTGTTTATTATATCAAGAACCAGGAATAGATCTTGGAACGAGCATCAGACACTGACATGTTCAACACAGGGGGCAGGATGGGCTGAAGCCACCACACAAGGTAAGATTGACGTGTACTACCCACAGAGGGTACGGACACAGTTAAGAGCA
The DNA here is from genome assembly GCA_963574885.1 of Lepilemur ruficaudatus. NCBI lineage: Eukaryota > Metazoa > Chordata > Mammalia > Primates > Lepilemuridae > Lepilemur > Lepilemur ruficaudatus. Next base: position 27,253 of record CAUYRT010027849.1, on the reverse strand, counting down.
AAACCAGGAGACATGGAATGAACTAATTCTGAATTAACACAGCATTCCTTAATTGGTCAAATCTAATGGGTGCCATACTCTCTGCTCCACAGGCTTCAGATTGTGAATAAAGGTTAGGCCAGTCCTGGTGGGCCAAACCAGACTCTAAGGTCAAAGCTGAGGGTACAAGAACAAGAAGTGAGAGGACAAAGTGAGCTATAGGGGTCTTAATCCCAAGGCCCTCAGAAAAACACCATTAGGTCATTATTTAACCAACCACACTATACAGCAGTCAGCTTATTTCTGAGGATTAGTGTTTTATCCCTGGGTAGGTTTTGAATAGGCTAGGCGTTCAGTTTGGTTATGAAGCCAGGGGCATCCAGGTCCCTGATGACTTTCCTCTTGTCGCTCAGTCTAGCACACAGAAAAGAAAGAATGTCATGGGAAAGGCGTGGACTACTGAGACTTCTCCGCTGTGCTGGTGTGAGGGGTAGTGATAAGTATGGACATAAAGCATCTCACACAGTGCCTGGCAAATGCTAAAGTCTGGATAGAAATCTTTATCCTAGCTACTAGTTGGGTGACCTTAGGTAAGTCACAGCTCCTCTGGACCTCAGTATCTACATTTGTAAAATGGGCACCGTAATGTCCCAGTGCCTGTCCTGGTCTACCTGTTCTCAGATCATTTTCTGTCTTTTTTTTTTTTTTTTTTTTTTTTTTAGCTCTGCTCTATATTGCAGGGTGCCAGCCCTGCAAACTGCATTTCTCTGCTTTCTGGCCAATGGGAAGCGCTTGGTGGGGCAAAAGGCAAGGGAATGAGAAATTTCTCTTCCTGTCTCACTGCCTTGCATGGCATTTCCAGAAGTGACTGTGTTTCTGCTGTGGTTCCAGTTCCCTCTGGGCTCTGGGAACTCTACCTTCTTTCTTTCCCTGCCAATACGAGAGTGCCTCACCACCCCGTTTGGCTTCTAAGCTCTTGTATTGCCTGTGTTCACAATTCCCTGTCTTAAGTTCTCCATGTTACCAATTCTCTGTCTCATATCTTCCCTGTTATAAATACTTCGAGGTTTCCTTTTCTTGCTTGAATCCAGACTAACACACCTTCCTCACAGTGTTGTGGTAAGGGGTAGTGACAATTACAGACGTAAGCGCGTAGCAGTACGGGGCCTGGTGAATAATACAGTGCTTAGGCATTTGCCAAACCTGTCTAGGTGCAGAAGGAAGGCCTGTGTTACGTGAGCTCCTCCAGCCCCTATTTTAGTCACCATCTCCAGTTCTTCTGCACCGTGCACATACTCTGCATGGCATTTCTTTGGTAACAACACATATATGGCTTTGCATGTGAGTTTAGGCAGCATTTTTAAATTAATGCTTTATCCCTCTTATAGCTATAAATGTGCCAGGAATAGCAGGTCCTGATTAAATGCTTGTTGCTGAAAGAGAGTCTGGGTGTTCAGATTTACTTCCCTCTCTACTCTTAGAGTAGTTTGAGACAGTGGCCTGTTTCCCAGGTGGCCTGGGGCTGGGCACTCCCTCTTGAGCTCATCTGATGCTTGCTCACACAGCCTGGGGCACTTGAGCTTTAGCCCATGGCAGCTGTGACAGATCCTGGAACGCTATCACAGGACAGGTTTTCTTGGTCACAGTGTAAGCACCATGTGTTTGCTCAGAGAAACAAGAGCACTGCATTGTTGTTGTTACTTATAGGTATCTTTTGCTCCTACAGGTTGCCATGTAACCCTTTGTCAAAAGCACAATTAGTACCTCATTACTGTCCGTTTCATTGTTAAAACTCAGAAGTGTGGAACAGGCCTCTCAACCATTATTTGCCCTCAAGATGACACTCTTTCCTTGAGAACTGGGATGGTAGCTCAGGAATATCCTTCTGTATCATCTTTGGCATGACATTTAAACCCTTTCAGCCACAGTGTCCTCAATTGTAACACTGGCACAACAGGACCTTCCTAATAAAATCTTTTTCAGAATCACAAGTGTGTACAAGTTGTTTAAAAATCAAGGGACCCATGAAGTAAACAAGCCACCTCATTTGAGCTGATCCAAAGACTCATGGATTGATTGGATATATGAGGTTGAGTCTCAAAGCTTTGTAGGGCAGCTAGAGCCACTTTGGTCTCCAGTGGCTCCTTGAGTAATCTTTGTCCCATCTCTGAGGTCAATTAGCAAACCTGAGACCTACACCATTTTAGCTTCTGTAGAAGGTACACAATTAGAATAAAACAAGGCTCTTGTCCTCAAGAAGACTGTAGTTTGGTTGCAGGGAGAAAAGTCGAGCTTCTCTTCTGTTCTGCTTAGCTGCTTTAAAGAAAGCCTCATGCCTTACGAAGTTTGACCTGCTTATTATAGGATGAGGCCTGAAGATCACTGTTAGCAACTACTGTTTCCATTAAGAGAGGAAGATTTCAATTTGATGGTAAAAACAAACCCCAAGCTAAGTTGGGAGCCCCCAAGCCAGCCCCTATGAAAACTCATTCCTTAGGGCCAAGTTCTCTTAGACTGACTCACCGTAAGGGTCCCATCATAAAGATGAGGCATCTTTCCTTTTTCAGTTATTAACTTTCTAAAAATTTCCTTCCCCCACCAAGATTTTTCCTATGTAAAATCCTGATTGCCAAAGCTTTGTTGAGAAATTCCCAAAGGTCAATAATTTATGAACCCAGCATCTAGTGTTTCTTTCTACCCTTTGCTTATTCCTACTCTAAATAAGAGGACAGGAAACACTTGTACCAAAGTCAGTTCCCAGACCATTGCTGTCCATGCTGGTCACTCTGTGTAAGAAGGGACTTTGAAATCATGTCATACTCCATAGAAATCAAAGGCCCATGGGCTGGGCGTACAAACTATCAAGCCTTTGACTGCTGGGCTCTCTGATTTGGAGAGCTCAAGCCTAGATTAATAAAAATTTGAAGCATTCATGAAATCATTGAGATAGTTTGGCAGGGGAGAGGCATGGACAAGAATGAGAGTGGAGGAATCTATTTTTTCCTTTGGCTGCTTCATAGCATTTTCTAATTTGACAATCCAGTGATGTAAATTCTCAATGGCTTTCTCTTCCCACCACACTGCTTTTTTCCTTTTCCTTTTTTCTTCTTCTCCCCCCCCCCTTTTTTTTGTAGGTTTCTCCCATCTGTAACGTCAGCAATAATCACTGTGGTATTGTTGCTTAGGCAGTTTTGAAGAGTCAGAATTGGGCTATAATTGAAGAGTTCATTACCAAGATCAGTTGGTTCCCTGATTATAGTGGCAAGGTGAAATATTTATCCTCACCAAAAAGCTCCCACACAACCGTTTTCCAAGTCACCCACTTTTCACTCTTTTTTCATGCGTACCCGGATGAGCTTGTCAGCAAAATTAAAGGTATGTCATTCACATCGTGCCTGCATTGCAAAGGACTATAAACCTGCCAACCTCTTTGATGAAATAAAAGGGTTTTATTTATGATTCATGTAGGAATATGAGGTTATTTTTATTCCGTCAGTACACTAATAATCAGACGAGGGCTCGGGAAATGAGGAGCCCACTGACAGGGAAGGTTCTGATAAAGGGGAACCCTCTAGGGTGTTTGCCCCTCTTTGTAATCTCCTTTCTACTGCAAGGTTATGAGCGTGGCAGAGTGTGAGCCAGCTATAAGGCTTGGCTGCAGGAACAAAGACAGTTGCAATCTGGCAGGACTTGGGATACCATTTCCGTTGAAGGGGAAATAAAAAAAACCCAGTCCCTTCGACCAAGAAAAAGTTTTTGCACCGGCCTCAGGTTAGCAATTTGGAGCATCCCCAGTTTCCTGTGATGTCTCCAGTTCAAAAGACAGCCAATCCTCCAGTCTGCACTCCTACTGGGCATTCTAGCTGAAGTTAAAAAAAAATAATAATAATATAAAAAGATAAGTAAAAGAAAAAGAAAGAAAGAAAGAAAAGCCAATTGGCCAGGCTTCTTCCACAATCATTAACCATTTGTTCCTGCCACCCAACGTCCTTGGTTAAGGTGAACTGACTTAAAGGCAAACAAATGTGGCTGCATAGATTTCAAAGGACACCCTCGCCGTGTTATTTCAAATAACTCCCATAATTTGGGGCCCCTTTCATCTTTGTTCCTGCTCTAGGAAGTGCTTGGAAGTTATTTTAATTCAGGTTGGGGGTAAATTCTCATTCCTACCCATTACTCCCATTGAGATGACCTCAAGCAATTCTGAATAGAAAGTTGTCATGGCATGAACTGGGCAGCATTAAGGCCTGTGCTTTGTTCAGCAGTGACATCTTGGCAGAGAAACACAAAGACATGCAATCTATTGAGGATGAAGTGCAAGCAAGTTCACTGGAGGAAGGAAAATAATACTAATCCTTTATTCAATAAGCAGTGAGTAGAAGGAGGTGCTTTTTTTCTTTTTAAGGTTTACTAAATGTAAAGTAAATTTAAAAGGCAGCATAGTTCAGATGAAGCAGGAGTGGTTCTGAGGGTCCTGCTGAGAGATTTGTTTTTATGACAAAGTGCCAACGAATGTTTTCTGCATGTATTTATGCACATGTATCCATAGATCTATCTAGAGATGACATACGGTCAGAGAGACCTGTTTCAAAAGCAGGGGTCCTGGTTACTTTTTCAGAATTGAGGGTTCAGTGTTTGCCTTCCTCACTCCATACAAAAAGGCACCTTTTTCGAGGATGTTAATGCACCATTGACTGAGATATGCTTTGAATGACACGAGAACATTCCCCCAGGATGGCCTAATCCCTGCAAATGGCATCTTTGGAAGTAAAACCCCTGGCTGCACACCAAGGTAACCAAAGCCTGAGCCATGCATCCTGCGAGAAGGCATGCACACCGCTTCAGCCCAGCGCCTGTCCACTTGAGCACTCAGATGGCTACATTTCACCCCGTGCTACCAGAAAAACAAGACAAAAGTATCTTGCTTGGGAACTATCTGGTCAAAATCATTCTTCTCTTCAGAGAGCTAAAAATAATCTTTTTTTCACTTTTTAGTATATAATCTAATACATTTTTAGCATATAATCTGAGTTTGAGAGAAATGGCATGTTTAGAAGTGCTCTTTTCTGAAAGCCCAGGAATTCGGTATTCTAATCCTCGCTCCACAGCTACAGTTTGGAATGGCTTCAGCAAGTGGCCTTGTATCTGCACGACTCAGCTCCGTCATGTCTAGGACTAGATTCTCTTAGCCCCTTGCTTGACTGTTTAAGCAGCACGTGAGATATTGGGCGTGAGTGTTTGGAAAAGGATAAAGCGTGATACAGAGTCAAGCTGTTTTAAGTGTAAAATTCTACATTCAATAATGGGCTTTGTAGCAATGCATGACAACCAGTGTCTTAGAGCTGGGTTCTAGAGGTGGGAAAACGGACTGGGAATGGTGGCTCAGAGAGGCAATTGCTGGTTATGCCTGGCAGCCCCTGCAGCCTTCCATTAGAGAAATCAGTGGCCAAGTGGTCCGTGTCAGAACAAAGTGACAGAAGACCTGAGCTCAAAAAACATTCTAGAATGATCTAGTGTGTGGGATCCAGAGATTCCAAGGCGTTATTTATTTTCATTGAAACTGCACTAAAATGAGGAGTCCTCCATCCAGTTAGCAGTAGAGAACTGACAAAAAAATTACTGTGGAACTAATTGAGAAATTATAGCATTTCTCTGGTCCCAAATATTGATCTTGAAATGCAGCCTCTTTCACCATGACAGAGAAAAGCCTGAGATGTAAGAGGAAGTGGCCTTGCATCTTTATTTCCCACAGCCATGAGACACGCCTCTCATGCTTACCCCAGCGCCAGGAGGTAGAGCAGGTAACTACTTCCTCGGCCCTGGATTTCATTCCAATGGAGCAGCGATGTTCATTATACTCCCTTTATCAGCAGTGAGGTTTACAGCTGAAGCCATAAGAGAGATCCGTGTGAAACATGAGCCGAGAGAGAGGCACTGCGCCTCACCATTAATAAGCCCTCTTCTGGGATCCGGCATTAGTGAGATTCAGCGGATCATGGAGCACAGGGGTATCATTTTTACATGATTACTCTAAATTCTTAAACCAGAGGCTTAAGAGAGAGGCTTCTCACAAAGGCAGCCGTGGGAATTGTTGAATGATTGGTACAACACTTGCGGAGGGTTAAACCACTTCAGGTAGCTCCATTTGTGGGGCTTACAATCAGGTATTTAGCAACTTGCTTTCCAAGGGAAGGGGAAAGGAAGCAGAAGGAGAGGGAGGGATGTCAGGAAGCGAAAGGTAAGATTTACTGGCTCCGTTAGCCACGGCGCACTCCCTGTTAGCAGTGTCCCCAGCCCCACCGTTCCCTCCTTCTACTCCTGCTGGGTTTGCTTTGCTTCTCACCAGTTTGGCATTTGGTACTATCTGCTTTTTGAACACTGATACCACTACTTGACTTTGAAGAGGACTGCACCCTGTCCATATACTCACCTTCTCCCTTCTCTGCAAAGTGGGAGGCCTGGTTGCAATGGCTGGTTCAGACAACCGGGAGCCTGCCCTCTCAGCCCAAACAGGCGTCCATTTTCTGAAATAACATTCATTTTCAGAAAAAGAAAATGATGATACTATTTCTTGTCCTCCTTTGATCCAAATTCCAGTGACACCTGTGATCTATCTAGAAGCTCCCTCTGCCTGAATGTCCCTGGATGAAACCCCTGGGCTTCTCCGCCAACGTATCAAGTAAAGTTTGATTCCACCAGCTCTGAACAAGGGTTAACTGCTTCCACTCAGAGCAAGCCAACACTCGAGCAAGGGAGTGTTCTTGGGGGGAATATGAGGCAACCTCCTGCTTTGCCTCTGAAAGTGGTAAAACATAGAGGGTGGTCTCAGTATACCTTCAGTATTTGAACTCGAAATATGCATTGCTTATTTGATTGCAAGTAAATAGGAACATTTTTTAACTTCGGAATTTTATGGGGGCACACACGTTTTGGTTGCGTAATTTGCTTTTGTACAGTTTGAGTGAAAGTTATAAGTGTGCCCTTTACCCAGATAGTGTGCATTGTACCCATTGGTGTGAATTTACCCATCCCGTCCTCCCATCCCACCTACTTGATTTCCCTTGAGTTTTACTTCTGTATGTGCACATAGTGTTGATGGATTACATGTGGGGTTTGTTTTTTGATTCTTGCAATACTTCACTGAGAAGAATGGCCTCCAGTTCCATCCAGGTTATTACAAAAGAGAGTAAATTACTGTTTTTTCTTTATGGTTGAGTAGTGCTCCATGGTATACACATACCACATTTTATTAATCCACTCATGTATTGATGGGCATTTGGGTTGATTCTACATCTTTGCAATTGTGAATTTTGCTGCTATAAACATTTGAGTGCAAGTGTCTTTTTTATAAAATGTCTTTTTTTCCTTTGGGTAAATACCTCGTAGTGGGATTGCTGGATCAAATGGTTAGTCTACTTTTAATTCTTCAAGGTATCTAGGAGCATTTATTGAAGTCCATATCTTGCCCTTAATCATATTGGGTTTTGTGCTGTTCTTTTGTTCTTTGTTTCAAAGGTTTTTGGTGTCACTTCCTTATGTTGAGAGGCTACGGCATGGCCGCTATGCCATGAAGAGTAGGGATTGTGTTGTATACGCCTCTTGAACAACCAGGACTCTGAGCATAGCCCTTGGCAGACTTTAAACCAGATTGGCTGACTTCAATGAAGTCAATTGCATTTTTCAGGCTCCTTTTGCCAAAGCCAATGACACTTATTTGAAACTGTTTTCCAAGTGTTTACATCTGTATAAGATCTAGATATCCATAGCATTACGTGCTAAATTGTGTCCCTCCAAAATTTATAGGTTGAAGTCCCAACCCCCAATGTGACTGTACTTGGATATAGGGCCTTTAAGGAGGTAAGATTAAATGAGGTCATTAGGGTGGGATACTAATCCCATAAAACCTCTGTCCTTACATGAAGAAGAAGAGACACCAGAGATTGCTCTGCATATACATAGAAGAAAGGCCATCTTCAAGCTAAATAGAAAGGCCTCACCAGAAACCAACTCTACTGACACCTTGATCTTGGACTTCCAGCCTCCAGAACTGTTAGAAAATAAATTTCTGTTGTTTACACCATCCAGTCTGTGGTATTTTGTTATGCAGCCCACGCAGACCAATGCACACACCTACCCATTTTACAAAAGATTCAGAGAGGTAAGTGGTGACACAGTGGCAGAGCTAGGGTTAAATAAAATACACAGCTGCATGCCGCCAGCTGGTGCTCACTTCACTCTACCATGTTATAGCTGTGAAGTGTAGAAAATGCTAGGGAAGGATGGAAGGGAATTGGAGTATACAAATGAAATCTTGGTATTAAATCAGAGTGGGTTTGCTATAGTCTCCTTTTACTTGTCGATTGATCGGAGATATAACAGCCTTTGGACCTGCAGATAGTTTAGTGAGAAAGGAAGGGAAGGCTGATGGCTTTCTCTGGAAGTTATATATATCTTAAGAAGTCCCAGAATCGCTTGCTAGAGGAAGTTTTCCATGGAGCTACTGTCAAGAAGCACCCTCCTAAAAAGATATTTTATTTTGTTTCTCGCAGACCATGGATGTGTATGAAACTTAGATAGCTGCTCAGAACTTTTCTGTCACAAAAAAATAGGGGGAATGATACCTAGTAGGACAATAGACTGACAAAGTAGAAAATAAAGTTAATCTTCCACATCCAGAAAAACTTCAGATGAATCTAAGATCTAAATGTAAAACTATAAAATACTGGAAAAAAATTTAAGTGAATATTTATATATAATCTAATAGGAGAAGTTCTTTCCACGTGTAAAATTGAAGATAGAAATTCTAAAAGAATATACTGATATATTTTTACCTTGTAAAAGCAATAATAGTTGCATAACAATAAAAGCAAACCAGTTAAAAATAACATGAACAATTTTTTAAAATGTCTGGGAATATTTGCAAATATGTAATCAACACATTATTAAAATATTTAATATATTTTCAAATACACAATGAACAAAGTGTTAATATATAGCCTAGTCAACAAAGTGTTAAGTGTTAATGTGTGAAGAGTTCTTCCTACTTAGTAAGAAAAAGACAAATGTTGCAAAAATATAGCAGGCAAAGAATGAGAATAAGCAGTTCCTAAAACAAGAACTTTAAGTGGCAAACATAGTAAGAAAAGAGAAAAGATTCATTCTATCTGGGAGTCAAATAACTGCACACTAAAACAATAAAAATAGTTTTTCATATCACAGCATATGGGAATAGTTGTTTTTTAAAAATTATTATTATAGTATCCAGAAGGCAAGGGTGTGTTTCTTCACTTTTATAAAGTGTTGCTGAGAGGGTAAATCAAGAAACATTCCTTGGGGACGTTTGGAAATTTATCAAAGCCTTAAAATCTATTGCCCTTTCACTTGACAATTCTGCTACTAGGAATTTGTCTCAGGAAATAATTGAACAAGTAGGCACATGTACAGAAATGTTCATCACAGGTTTGTTTATAGGATGGAACTACTGGGGGGGGAAATCTGAATATTCAACACTAGAGCAATGACTGAATGACCTTACATCTGTTTCATGGACTAGCCATTCAAAACGGTGAAAAAGATATCATGGATTTGCCAAAGCGCAAAGATATTCATGATGTAGTATGTGAGTAAAACAACCTATAAAGTATAGGTAGGTTGTGTTTAGATAGATTGTGCTATTTAATTTTTATTTTTAATTCATCTGTATTTTCTAATTTTCCAACAATAACCTACTTTTCTTTGAAAACAGCAACAAGAGGGTGGGAAAAAATGGACAGAGTAACTCACTGGAGAAACAATTTTTGGAAATGGAAGCAAAAAAAGGAAAAACCTGTCACTGACCTGGCTACTCGCTGGATGTCTGCTCTTAAAATGTGGTCTCAGCATTTTCTGCATCAGAACCACTTGTCGGCTCTGTTACAAGTACAGTTTCCAGAGCCCTCCTCAGACCTGTTAAATATGAATCTCTGGGACAGGGCCCAGGAATCTGCCAATTTAACAAGCTCTCAGATACTTTTTGTGCATTATAAAGGCTGAAAACTAATTTTTTTATTGAAAGAGCATTTTACATAAGCATCTTTATTCAAATAAGTTAGTTTGTCCTACCTTACTCTGGTTCATAGTATTTTCACATATATTTACTTCCTCTGAAGTGGATTAGTAACATTTTTAATTTACCAAATGAAAAAAATATCACTTAGCTTTAAACAGCAGCAAGTTAAGAATAAATTTGTAGCCGGAGTATATTATCTCTTTCTCTTAGTATAACATGCACCAATCCAAAACAGGCTGAAAACTATTGTCTGTAGAAATTAACTGGATCCCTTACATCTCAGAGTTACGGAATGGTGGTCAGTCATACTGAGTGACAGTTCCGTGCTAAGGAGCTTTCAGTGGCTTCCTTAGCAGTGCAATGGCTACTGGGTGTTCATTAAGGTGAGGAAGATGCAGCTCAGGGCATCCTAGACCTGAGGAGAAAAGCCCCTGTTCAGCTCATGCTCTCCCTCTCCTCTCCCCAGAGCATCCCTTTCCTCTCCAAGAGCACCCCCACCCCCTTCCATGATTTGAAGGCCACAGAAATTACCCTGGTCTCTAAGTCTCTGTGCATGTGAAGGCCTCAGGGCTCTTTCGACTGACAACAAAGTAGACTTTATTCTTAGGAAATGTGCTCCATGAATTGGAGAGAAAGAGCCCACTTAGGAACTTGCCAGGGAGGCAACATTGGAGCAGCGCAAAAAGAGAGGCATCCGAAAAACCAAAGCTCTCACAAGGCTGAGGTTGGGTTGGAGTGGATTGAGGGAAAGAGGAGAAAGGGTTCTTTTTTAAATCAGCCAGTTTTCCAGGGGTGTGAGATGCCAAAACTAAGTTTTCCATAAGTTTAAGCACAAGCTCGGCATCTGTCAGCCCTCCAGACTCTGATGATAAAATGATACCCAAAGAGTGTGGTTGCTCCCAAATACCACAGTGAGTACGTCAGTCCACGTCTGGCATTTAATTGCTTTCCTAAATTACCAGCAGGTGGTGCAAGAGTTTCCAAGTCCCTGAACTTCCCCTTCACATGGCTTCTGCTCTGGGGAGGCTCTGTCAGCAGCCCACCCCTCCCTCCTGTGCGTTCCTCTCATAATCCTTACATGGCTCCTCTGTATTTGAATAATCACAAGGGAACGAGAAGCATCTTTAAAACGCTTTTGTACCTTTTAAAATGTGTTAAATATAAATGTGGAATCAAAGAAACATGCATTAATTATAGAACTGTGTTAAGGAAAAGAAAAAAAAATCCCATTACTAGCAAACCCAGAAGAAACACAAGCCTCCTCCTGTTGGCAAAAGAAGAACGGAGAAATTTAGCAGAAACCTTTACGATTTTATGCATTTTACCTCCCACTAACAAGACTATGAATATGGATTTGGGAAGAGAGGTTGTTGTGGGGCAAGTGATTAAATCACCCTAAATGGAAAAACCTAAAGGAATGAGGGACAAAATCGACCACTGCCTAAATCACATTGTGGCTTCACCAGTTATATAAAAAGTGAGAAGGAATTTCAGATTGGGAATTCCCAGAATGCAGTTTTGGAATATTTCAGGCCAAGGAGTGGAGAAAGTGTGCTTTAAAAATGCAGCAGGAAGTCAGAGGGAAGTTCAGTAGGGCCTTGGGTCCTGAGCTGAGGAAGAGCTAGAAGCAGAAGAGAGTGAGGCTTGCGTTTGCTTAAAGTGGGATGGAAAACTACATTCTTTACTTGAGAGTGAAGCTTTGACAAGGTCTCAAGCCAGTGACGTGGTGAGATTGTGGATCTCAGGCATCTGTAGCAGAGGGCAAGGTTAGAAAGAGAGTGGCAGTGAACTTCGGACTGTGAATGTTCACACATTATGTGTAAAAATTCAGACGTAGAGACAGATTGCATCATCAAATAGACACAAGATTAATGCAGTTGTATTTGTATGCCTCTGATAAAAGCTTGACAATGACACTACAGTGTTGCACAAACAGAACTCCAAAGGAAAAACAAAACAAGAAAAAAGATAGAGTTTATCTCATGAGACAGGACGTAGCCCAGGCAGAACACATCGGCTTATTCTAGAGATCTTACCTCTCTCTAGGGATCTTTTTCACAGACCCTTTCCAAGGCTACCTTATCGTTTCGGAAATTTCTAACTGCTCTAGAGAACCAACCTATAAAGACCATGAGCAAGACCTTGATATGTTGAGTGACTTCGGGCAACCTATTCGAACTCTTTGAGCCATTATGTTAGGGCCACATATGTAGAATCCCCCACCCACAGTGAAAAGTTAGATGTTACTCTGAAAACAATGCTTGTAAGTACATACCATATACAAATATGTGGGAGACATGAAATCAACTCTATTGCACTCAATTACATCTGCTGAAATCATATTATATACATAAATTTGTTCTTAAATGCAACTGCAACACTGTTTGCTGTTTGAGATTAGGGCTTGTTGTGACAATTCGGGATATGCTGATTGTCACTAAAGATGACTGTGGACACATAATGAAGTAAAATGTGCTAGCTGATAGGTAGGTGCAGGTGACGTATGACAGCTAACGAGACAATAGAATGTATAATTGGGAAATGTACTACCTTGGTTACCATGAATTGTATCACCATCCATAATGAAGTGACCAAGATTGTACATCAACAGTCCTCCAACATGTGTTAATTCCTGCATAAATATAACAAGGGAGGCAGGAGCCCAGCAAAGTGTTGACAAACATATACCAAGAGAAGTATTAGGCAAGAGCAGAGTAAAAGGCCACTTTTCTCTACAAAATGATGCAACTGCCCTAGCTCCCTCTCCATTTAAGAGTGTTTCCCTAGTGTCATCTGACATTTTTCCCTTTTTTCTGGGAGAGAGAGGTGTTTCTTTTCCTCGTAAGGCTGAATATTACTTCAGAATAATTCTCCTCCACAGCACACATCAGCATCTAACAAATTATGTATTTTACTTATTTTATTATTTCCTTTCTGTTCCTACTGCAATGTAAACTATGAGAGGCAAAGACCTTTACCTGTTTTTTGTTTTGTTTTGTTTTAACTATAGTGTCTGTAGTGCTAAAAACAGTGTGGGATGACACACAGTAGTGCTCAATTAATAACTTTCTCTCTCCTCCTACCCCTTTGGATCTTTAGATTTCCCCTCTTTCTAGAGAGAAGCCTAGGAATTTATATCATAAAGATAAAAATCCTCCCTCAAGGCTACTGTTCTAACTCCCTCTTCTTTGTCTCTCTGTTGGACACGCCACATCAGTCACCTACTTTTGGCCAGCATCCCCATTCTTGCCACCTAAAGCTATGTTTCACCCACTGCACTTCATTCAAAGAACTTTTCTCAAATCTGACTTGCAAGTTCAAGGGCCTTTTTATAGCCGATACTCTACATGGATTCTCTGCCATGTTTAGCCTGTGGATTACTCTCTCCCTCTTGAAGTTTCTTTTCTCTCTTGTCTTCTATGACTTGGCATTATCTTGTTTCTGGTCCTTTTTCTTCGAAGGATCTCTTATCTGTCTATCTAAGTTATCTACTGTTGTGCAACAAATTATACCAAAACTTAAGAGATTAAAACGACAATGTTTATTATCTCATGGTATCTGTGGGGCAGCAACTTGGGCTTGGTTTTTCTGGATCCTCTTCTGCAGTGTCTCTTACGAGGCTGCAATCAAGATGTTGGCCCAGGAACTGTAGTGTCAACTGAAGGCTTGACTAGGGAAGGATCTGCTTCTGAGCTCACTCACGTAGTTGGCAGGATTTAGCTCCTCAGAGACTGTTGGACGATAGTCTTGGTTCCTCTCTGGCTGTTCGCTGGAGGTTGCCCTCTGTTCTTTGCCTCTCCACATCAAGACAATAATGTGAGAAGAGGAAGAGAGAAGGGATACGAGAAAGATGGAAAACATAGTCTCTTATGACTTATTCTTGGGAGCAACATTCCATCACTGTTACGTGTTCTATTAATGAGAAACAAGCGACTATGTCCACAGCCCACATGCAAAAGGAGATAACAAGAGAATGTGAAAGCCAGGAGAGAGAGACCACAGGGAGCCTTTCAGAAGATTGACTGCTACGGTCACCATCATTGACTCCTTTCCTTTCTTCTGCTCCACTGAAAGGAACAGTCCTCAAGGTTCTGTTCTCAGTCCTCTTTTCTCTACATTTAGCTTCCCTTGTTTCTGGAAAATACTCATTAATGTTATAAGTACCCATACCACATAATAGTTCTTAAAGTTCAACTTCAGTCACCAAGTAAGTTTCTAAGACCTTTGTACTCAATCCCATTCAACTCAGATGTTCCACAGTCACCTAAAATTCAGTTTATTTAAAACCACATGTATTACTTTGGTCTTTAGTTCTTTTTACGATTATTACAGTTCTTTCTGGGAATCTGTGTGTGACCGTGTGTGTATCACAGTCTTTAAAAAATAATTTATTGAGAAATAATTGACATGTAAAAAGCCATATATATTTAATGTGTTCAATTTGATAAATCTGGGGATAAGTCTTAATATATACCTGTGAAACCTTCACCACCATCAAGGTTATAAACATATCTACCTGGAGCTCTTAAGTCCCTTTTAAATTTTTCTCCCCCCACACTCTATATCTAATAATTTCCTAAATCCTATCAGTTCTTCATGTGTTACATTTCTCACATTTGCTACTTATCCTTCATCTTTGCCCTAGTTTAGGCTATAATGACTTTATGCCTAGACTTTCATGATAACCATGTGGTGCTTACCAAGCTTCTTCCAACAAAATGCCCTCTGAGAAGCCATCCTAAAACTTTGCTCTCATGGTGCTGCTATATTCCTTAAAGCTTTTTATTTTATTTTTAAACAGATGTAGCTTTTGAAAAATTTCTGACACAATTTCTGACTTGCAAAAAACTTATAAGAATTTTATAAAGAATTTCTGTATACCTCCACCTAGATTTCCTAAATATTAACATTTATCAGTTTGTTTTATCATTTTATCTATATCTAAACATTTTTCCATGAATTTTAAATGTTTTTTAAATTTCCTTACAAATAAAAGAAAACTTCTCATCTTGGTATTCAAGGCTTTATGTAATCTGGACCCATGCTTAATACCAAGAGTTATACTATTAATATGTCCAGCTGATCTTGTTTCTGTCCCCTTAACAAACCTTGAACATTCTCATTTTTGTAATATTTTGATGCTACTTGCTTTGCAGAGAATGTCTTACCCCTGCCTACTTCAACCAAGCAAAATCTTTTCTATCTTTTAAGGTCTAGTTCAAAATGTCACTTCTTTATGAAACGTGGAAGCCAGAAGTAACATCTCCCATCTCTGAACTTCCGTAACATTTTGTTTTTGCAATATCTTCTTTTCTTGCACAAATGCCATTGTTATATTTTGTGAGCTTGTTTTATTTGTGGTCCCTATCATATACATCTTCATATTCCTAACATTCCCTAGTATTTTTATTCACTTAGACATGGTTTAAGGAGAAAACAGTGAAAAGAGGGGGGAAAAGATTGCTTTCTTGGAATTCAAATATATAATCAATTCAGAATAATGCTATATGAAATTGCGATAAGGGTACCAAATGGCCTACCTGACTTGAGCATATTCTGATTGGAGATACTAGCACACATAAAGGAAAATGTGTCACTCTGAGTAGAAGCTGGTCTTGCTAGTTCACAGAATGTAGGAGTCTGAGAAACACTTATTGACAGTATCTAAACAAACACTGTCTAGAACAGATAGATGGACCTAAATTCTCAGTGCCAGAGGACCTTATAACAACTTAGTACATGCGGAGCACTCTGCCAAGGGCTTCTTGTTCCTAGCCTGATTGACTTATCACCTTAACCACATCAAAGGGCTTCTATTATTACCCTCCATTTTAAAGGCAAAAAGCTTAGAAAGTTGTCGCTATTTATTGAGAGTCCTCTATACTGTGGAGGCATAACCATGAACTGGGTTAATGTTTCCAAACGCAATTATCAAAGGTAGCAGGTATTTTCATGGTCTATCAGTCAGCCTCTAAAAGTTTCTGGTTACTTTTAGTTATGAAAATAACCCTGTCCAGTATGAAATACCAGTTTCATGCCAGATTCAAGACTCTCTCCCTCTACACCATGAGCCAAATGTGTGAGTTTAATGATGGGCTGTATCTGCATGTTTATTTGTGTGTGTCTGGGTGGTGGTGTTGAGGGGTAGGTGGTGTTTGCTTCTTTTTTATGTCTCCCACTCTTTCTTCTAAGTTCTGACTTCTTCCATGTTGGGCACAGTTAAGAGGGATAATTGTTTTTTAGTGTTTTACCATTTTTCTCACCTATTAGTAGGGAAAAGGCTGGTAGCTAATTGCTCATATGGCAGCATACTGTTAATTGATGGTAGACGTGGTTGGATTTATTGGTCACAATTGTTTGTACTGTTTGATTAAGAATGTGAGATACTTGGTATCTCACTTTTTAATCTTTAAACAATCCAAAAACAACAGGAAACTACCCTCTCAAGATTGTTAAAATGATATGTCTAAGATCTCAACAGTTATTAGGTAGTGGAGCAAGAATCTATCTGAGTGTATAGTACTATACTACTACCAAACATTCAAATCAATACGCTCCCCTGGCTCTGTTACCTTTTCAACTACACACTTTTGGATTATGGTGATTCCTATTGAGATATGCCTATCGGAAGAGGACGAGTCACTCAAGTCAGTTGAAATGTTCTGATTCTTGTGACAGCTATCATTCTCATTGAAAACTGATAATTACTGTTTTTTCATCAGATTCTGTGAGCTCAGCAGGTGCAACCCAGTCCCTGAGAGATGGATTCATTCTTTAAGTATTGAAGATACAAACATTTAAAGCCTTTAAGGATAAACACCAGATTCTAGAACGATGATGACCTTCCAAAGTAAGAAGAACATTGTGATGCTTCTTAGTGATACTAATTTATGCAAAAAGCAAACAAACAACCCAACACCATCAATATCTCAAAATTTCCACAATTAACATCAATAATTGTGTAGGTTTACCAGAATATGATTAACACTTGAAATGAAAGTATCCTTTAATTCCAGTAAAATGTATTTTATGTAACATATATGTGTCTGAGAAGATCAAAATCTATTTTATTTTGTTTTAGATTAACTTATTGTTAACTTACTAACTTATTGTTTAAAGGAATCCTTTAATGGAATGTTTTCTTTGATGCAAATTATTTATTAATTAATTTGTAGATTATTACTTTTACTTATCAATAGTTATTTATAATAAAACTACATTCATCGAACCCCTACTAGGGGGCAGTCATCTCTAAAGCCTTTCCTTATGACAGTTACTGAATTTCAGCACATACAGGCACCATGTTGGAGACAGAAATTCTTGATACCTGATATATATACATTTTAAGCAAATCACATTATCAAAAAAAAAAATCCTAAGACTGTTATGACTACTTAATAAGTGCCTATAAATTATTATAACTTATTAAACTCAGGTTCATACTTTGGTTTCTGGCCAAAATGGAGTAAGCCCACTATACCAAGGTAGCCCATCTACCTACCTGATTGTGAGTAAAATGTCTAGACAATATTTAAAAGACTACTATCTGAGAACTCTGAAAAGTTAGCACTAGCAAACAAACTGCAGAGAAAGCCAAACTTCAAGAATGACTGTAATAGGGGTTATAATAAGTTTTTTCCGAACTTTGACCTGAGCATGAGGTAGTAAAACCTCTGAGGGGAAAAGGGTTCCCTAAGAGCTAAAGAGTGTAGGAGGAATCTCCGTGAGGAGAGAGCTGGAGAAGATGACTCCCACTTCTATATCTAAATTGACACAATCCTATGCTTACCCTGAAGCTGTGCCTGTGTATAATAGATATAAACCAACATAGCAAAGGCTACGAGAATTGAATCATAATATAAACCACCACACAAGTCCCAGGATCACGTCTTAGAGATACATATGCAGGACATATCCATGGCAACATAGCAAAGACTGAAATCTTAACTGACATTGGAACCACCACCCACAGAAGGCAAGAAAGAAAATTTCTAGTCTGAATCTAACTGGGTTTGATTGTCTGATGGAATAAAAATTTGACATTCACTAGAAGGTTTTAATGGCATCCCAAGTCTTAGAACATAATGTTCATGACATCCAACCCCAAATTACCAGAAAACAAAGAACCAGGAAAATATGAAAAATTCTCAGGGAAGGAAAAGTACTAGGGCTGAAAGAAAGAGAAATAGACAAATCCACAGTTGTACTTGGGGACTTTAGCACTTCTCTTTTGAGTATCAATAAATAAGTAGATAGAAGTTCAGCAAGTATATACAAGATCTGAGCAACATCATCAAATAATATGATATCATTTTAATTTATTGAATACTAAAGCTAACAATAACTGAATACACGTTCTTGTCAAAGGCACATAAAAAATCACCTAGATCAACTATATTATAGGTTTTATAACAAACCATAGCACATTTTAAAAATAGAAATAATACAAAGTGTCTTATTTGATCATAGTAGAAATCAAAACCAAAATGATATCTGGAAAGTACCAAAATATTTGGAAATTAAACAGCACATTTGTAAATAGCCAGCGTTTAAAGACAAACTCTGAAGTGGGAAGATGAAATATTTTTAACTGAATGAAAATGATGATGAGGATGAAGCTAAATTTGTGAGATGAAGCTAAAACAGTGCCTAGAGGAAAATTTATAGCATTAAATGCTTGTGTTACAAATAAAGAATGGCCTCAAACCAATGATCTAAGTCTTTTTCTAGGAAACTAGAAAAAGAGGAAAAATTTACAGTGCAAGCAAAAGAGAAGGAATAATAAAATTAAGAGCAGAAATCAATGAAATTGAAAACAGAAAAAATAATGGAGAAAATAAATGAAACCAAAAGCTGGTTTATTGAAAAAATCAATAGAATTGACAAATATTTGGACAAATGGACTAAGTAAAAGTGAGAATATAGTAATTTTAATATCAAGAACAACAGGGAATATTACTTCAGGCCCACAGACAATAAGGAAAGAAGGAATCCTCAAATAATAAGAGAATAATAAAAATATTTTTATGGCTATAAATTTGACAACTTAGATGAAATGGACCAATTACTTAAAAGATACAAACTACAAAAGTTCACTCAAGAATAGATAA
Source organism: Lepilemur ruficaudatus (assembly GCA_963574885.1). Lineage (NCBI taxonomy): Eukaryota > Metazoa > Chordata > Mammalia > Primates > Lepilemuridae > Lepilemur > Lepilemur ruficaudatus. Next base: position 8,116 of record CAUYRT010027849.1, on the reverse strand, counting down.
GCTTAACAGCCTTATATAAATTAAAGAAATTATTCATAGTTAAAACATTCCATTAAAGAGGTTCAGTGCCAAATTGTTTCACTAATAAAGTCTACCAAACTCTTATTTTTCTAATAGATAGGGTCTCACTCTGACACCCAGCCTGGAGTATAGTGGCACAATCCTAAATCACTGCAGCCTTGAACAGCTGGGCTCAAGGGATCCTCCTGCTTCAGCCTCCTGAGTAGCTGGGACTACGGGTGTTGACCACCATGCCCAGCTAATTTTTATATTTTTATTTTTTTGTAGAGACAGTGTCTTGCTATGTTGCCCAGGCTTGTATTGAACTCCTGGCCTTAACTTCCTCCCTTCTTGGCCTCCCAAAGTGCTTGGATCATAAGTGTGAGCCATCTCACCCTGGCCAAACTTTTTTTAAACATATAAATTTTATACAATTTTTTTAAGAACATAGAGGAGAAGGGAATACTTTCAACTCATTTTGTGAGGTTAGTATTACCTTCATTAAAAAGCCAGACAAAAATGGTACAAGAAATGAGGAACTGAAACCAATATCCCTCATATGCATAGACATACAAATATTCAGCAAACTATTAGTTAAGAACTACTGTAATACATAAAATATTATTAAAACATTACAACCTAGTAGCATTTATCTCAGGAATGCAAAACTGGTTCAACGTTTAACAACCAATCAATGTAATTCATCATCAAAACAGACTAAAGGAAAAAATGATTATTACAGTAGATCAAAAAAAATTCATCTGACAAAATTTAGGATCCCATTCTCTCATGACAAATGACATTGAGCATTTTTTCATGTGACTGTTTGTCATTTGTGTATCTTTTTTGATAAGGTGTCTGTTCAGATATTTTGCCCATTTCTTTTTTATTGGGGTGTTTCATTTATCTTGTTCAATTTTAAAAGTTTTTTTGTAGACTGTGGATATGTGTTTTGGAAATATTTTCTCCCAGGTTTAGTCTTGTGTTTCCATTCTCTTAACAGTGTCATTTGTAGGGCAAAAGATTTTAATTTTAGTAAGGTATAACTTATCCATGTTTTTCTTTCATATATCTTGCTTTTGGTGTCATATCTAAAAATTCATCACCAAACCTAAAGTCACATAGATTGTCTCCTACATTTTTTTCTAGAAATTTTATAATTTTATGTTTTATATTTAGGTAGGCCTATGATCCATTCTGAGCTAATTTTTGTGCAAGGTAGTATCTGTCTCTAAATTATTTTTTTTCTGCATATGGACATATAATTGTTCCAGCATCATTTATTGAAAAGGCTATCCCACCTGCATTAAATTGGCATTTTTCCCTGTCAGTAGACTATGTTTGTGTTGATCTATCTCTGAGCTCTCTTTTCTGTCACATTGATTTCTCCTATTATTTTGCTAATATCAGCCTGTATTGATTACTGTAGCTTTACAGTAAGTTTCAAGTCAGGCAGTATTACTCACCTATGTTCCTTTTTAGCATTATGTTGGCTATTCTGATACTTTACCTTTCCGTGAAAACTTTAGAATAACTTTGTTGATATCCACAAAATAACTTGCTGAGATTTTCTTTGGGATTATATTGAATCAGCACAAGTTGAGAAGAATTGACAACTTAACAATATTGATTCTTCCAATCCATGAATATGGAATATCTCTCCATTTATTTAGGCCTACTTTGATTTTTTCATCAGACTTTTATAGTTTTCTGCATATATATTCTGTATATATTTTGTTGGGTCTATACTTCAGTATTTTTTTAATTGTCATTTTAAACCAATAATAATTTAACTTTAGTCTTTCTGTTTTCTAAAAGCAGTGGTACGTTGCATAACGGCATGCAAATAATTCTCTACTGTCTCTTCCTCTTGTGGAGATAGCATGGTAAGGGCAGAAATTATGGAACAAGATTTGACAATCCTCTGTTTAGAAGAGCACTTTAATGACTCTAACGCAAAACCTGGGAATAGGGACTTGGTGCATATAGACGTCTTTTGAAACTAAGCAGTTTCTAAGAATAGGCCTTCAAAAGTGGACCAGAGGAAAAAACCCATCCAATGAGAATTTAGACACAAATACTCAATATCCAAAGGGGGAGGGCACCTGAGATTGATTGGTTAATGACCACAGATACCTCCCATTCCGATAATCACAAGCCTCTGCAATATGACCCTGACAAATCTCCCGTCCAGAGGTGACATCTATTTCCTTACCCCTTTGAGTCTGGGATGGCTTTGTGATGTGCTTCGTCCAATAGAATGTTGAAATAACTCTGTGCAAGATACAGAGTTTTGTCCTTAAGAGGCCATGCAGCTTCCACGTTTACCCTGGGTGTTGGAGAACTGCCTTCAGACCACTGTAGAAGAAAACCAGTCCTGCCTATCAGAGGATAAAAGTACACATGAAGGATAATCAAGTACTCTGCAAAGTAGGCAGCACCAACATGTGAGTGAGGTCTTGGAAATTTCAGCCCAGTCAACCCTTCAACTAAAAGCGGTCACATGAGTGGGTCTGGGCCAAATAAAAAGGGGAGCCATTCAGCCGATCAGCTGACTGTGAGAAACAATAACGTCTATTATTTCAAGGTACTAAATTTTGAGGTAGTACCAGAAAACAGACATAGTTATGGTCTGTGGTTCGACAAACAATGCAAGAACCTACTTATAAGCTCTGAAGCCCTGTTTCTTGAGCTCTCAGGGCTCAGAAACTGGCTGGATGATTGAGTACAGGTTGGATAATTGACTAGAAGAAAGGAAAGTATTCCAGGAAGGTAGAACAGCATGAGCACAGGCAAGACGCAGGGCAAAATAAACGTAAATAAAAACAAAAGAGCCCTGTTTTCATGCATTTTTTCTTTTCAAACTAAGTAGTTTTGTGTTCCTCTCTAAATCTTCCAAGATTTCCCTCTATTAGGGGTATATTTAGTGTGCTCATCTAGAATAGTGGAATTAAATCATAAGTTCTGAAGGGGCAGGAAAATAAAAAGGAGACCCACACTTGCTATGCATTTACCATGTACCAAGAACTTGACATTGGATGCTCTCATTTAATTATCAAAACAGTCCCATGTCATAGGTATTTTACCCCATTTTACAGAGCAAGCAACTAAAGCTGAGGAAGATTAAGTAACTTGCCCAAGTTCACCAAGCCAGTAATGGTATTGCTTTGTTTGTCCCTCTTCCAAAATCCATACCATTTCCACAACCACCTGCTACCTCCCAGACTCTATCCTACTAATCTCACCATTAGCAGTGCCTAGTTTATTTCCTAGAACTAAGTAGGTATTCAAAAATGTTTCTGATGGAATTCAGAGGAAAAAAATCTTACATGATAGGAATTTCATTAATCTTTGACTCCAGTGATATTAACAGATAAATAGTTCTCTGTGCTTAGCCCATTCCCTTTATATGTCCACTAATCCATATCTCAATCGTTCACTGATCTATTTAACAAACAGCTATTAAGCATCTCCTAAGTACCAGCTTCCTAGGCACAAGGAATGCAATGGTGGGGGGATATCCCCTCCAACACACAGAAACACACACGCTGATAGAGTCTCTAACTTCTGGATGGCAAATATTGATCATTTCTGTGTCTCCCCCAAAGATACCTTGCGTATTGGTGTAAACCCTTTACATCACCAAGCAAGCTGGCTTCTCACTCATTTGTTTCTGTCTCTGCTTGGCCTCCTGACACAATGATGGGGGCAAATAATATACTCAAATCTCTTTGTTCTCATAAATGAATAATAATGGAGTGCCCCTTCCCAGAAAGAGAAGCAGAATGTACTGAGGATTCCTTGTTTATCTTTAGGGGTTACAATGGTTAGAACAAATATTTGTTCCTTGCAAGGAACTTACATGTCGTGTAATTAGGATAGGTTAAAATGATATTAAAAATTCAATTATTCTGCAGCAAAGCCCCTAGAACTTGAACTTAACTGAGATACACATTTAAGTCATAGCATAGTCTCCTGAAGTTTCTATGACAAGTTTGTCAAAAGTTGGAGAGTGTCATGTATCATGTATTCCCAGCTGTTTCTAAGGTTCACAACTTCCACACCACCCCCCCTTCAATACGTTGTCTGAGATTCTTGGCTGAGAGAGCTGTTTGTTTCTTTATTTAGCAAAATCTAGCACAGCTCTGCTTAGCAGAGGGACAAGCTGGAATTTGCAAGTCTCTGCATTATCACCCAGGCAATTGCCAACTTGTCACAGGTGTACAGCACAAGAACAGTGGGAAGAAGACAGCCGTGGACTGCTGTGATCTTGGATGCTGGGGGCTCCACTCAGTGTCCCACACACCCTATCACATCTGGTAAAGAAATCTGCATTTCGTGATGGGCAGAGGTGGGGGGTGCAGGTCCCACTTGCAGTTTACAAGACATTTTGAGTCAGCAATTATAAGCAGAGCTGTTGACAGAAAGCTGCTTGATTATTATGTCAAAAAGAAAAGAAGGGCAAGAGTAACTTGAAAAAGAGATAAATTAAAAGCAGTAAGTTTTCCGAGAAAAAGAGAAAGAAACTGAGAGATTCTTGCTATTTTTAAAAGCTGCTGAGTTGGTCTCACTTCTTTGCTAAGTATCTCAATTTTTTTTTTTTCTCTTAAGGCTTAATACTTGTCCCACAACAAAGGGGAAATGCAGAGGTTCAGCTTACGGACAGGTGGACAGGTGACAGAACAGGTACGGGCATTTCTGTTTCAGGTCAGCTTTCCCTGGGACTTAATTGAATAATATCACCTCTCACAGTTTTTCTTCCTCCCCCTCATTGATCAAGCTGCTTTTGAGAAAAGTGATACTTTGCATATCTGGCTAAGTACTGTTAACAGCCTCTGCCTGCGGTTTGTTAAAATTAAAAAAAAAAAAAAAAAAAAAAAGTGTGATCTTGCCGGAGAAGTAATTTGCTTCTCTCCAACCAATGATGGCTTGTACTTTATGCAAATTGGTATCTAGGGACAACAAATCCCATTTAATACATATGCATAGTTCATAAAAAAAACGACGTGAGAGAAAGAGGAAAAAAGATAAAGCAACGAGTCAGCAAAAGAACAGGTTCCGAGGAAATTTATTGTCCCAAATTGGACATTTGTAACAGATGATGTGAACAAGTGTTAACTTTGTTTTCAGCAGCTCTTCACGTACATTCACTAGACATCACACAGATTATGTTTTAAGGATCTGAACTGTAATAAAAAAAAGTGTCTATGGGCTTTAGAGTGTTGTGTTCCATATGGTTAGGGAAGTACGGAGTTATTGCGACAAGCATCTCGTGAAGCTCATTACGCGCGGTGGTGTTAGATGCGAATTGCCGCGCATAGCTATAGGGTACGTACATGACATCCCACAGTCAGCAGATAGCAACTGGAAATGAAAGATATGAAGGCACAGAGTACAGCTTCAGGGAACATGTTAGACAAAACATCTGCTGGTATCAGAACACTGCATTATCAGATCATTGTGGCCATGAATTTTTTATAGACACTTTTTTCCCCCAAACTGCAACTTTGAAAGTGACATTTTGTGTGAAAAGTTTTTGACTGAAGTGTGATGTCAGGAGGAAGTCCAGTGCAGGGATTCATTGTAGAGAGAGCCCACATTGGCAGCCCAGGAAAACTCCTTTTTGAAAAGTGGGGCAACATTGACTAGCAAAATTTATGCTGCAATGCATGTACAGAGGAATGTATAAGCAAGAAAGTTTTCTAAGCAAAATCATGACTGAGGGGCTTTGGCCTTTTTTGCCGCTCAGTGTGGACAGGTTCGTGTTCTAGACGGTCACTTAACACTTCCTTTCCTCTTGTGGACGACGTGTCGGTCACTGGCTCCCATGAAGCAAGGAGGCCATATTCCATCAACTCACCTCTTGTGCTCTGCCTTTGTTAATGGCAATATTTCTCTTGTGCCGTTTCCAGCCAAGAGTGCTCTTGTAAGATGTCCTTTCATTGCAAGGGAACATGCACGATGAAAAACTAGTCAATTAGTCGAGTTATGATCCTTCAGGGCTGGGGGTACTGTGTACATTAGTGCCCCCACAGGCCTTGGGAGAGGGTGGGAGGAACCCGAAGAGAGAGAAGGACTGAGGAGATGGTTCTCACCTTGAGAAAAGTCAAAGGTCCTGATATTTAGGACCCATTACAGAATGTCATATATTTCATCTTGGGAGATGATAAAGTGCTTCTAAAAGCATTATGACTTATGGAAAAATCAGGCTATCCACAGCACCTTTCTGTTAATGTGGTTCTGAGAAATGGAATAATTTCACTGATTCTGACCACCCAGGCCATGGGGTGGAGGGATAAACATATTTCTCATAAAAGAGCTAATGCAAAAGAAGAGTAGAGGGAAAAGAGTTCAAAGACAAGTGACAGGTCCTTGAAATGGATTCTGGAGAACTTAGAGGAAGCATTTGCCCCTACTATGGAACCAATACTCAGTTTTACTTTTTTTTTTTTTTACAGTATACCACAGGATTCTTCTTTTAGCCCATTAGAACAATGACAGGCTGGATGAGATCAGAGTGTGAGGTTGGGAAGCTCTGAAGAATCAGAATATATTCACTCATGACAGTAGATATGCAGGGACATCTGTACAATAATTGGCAATAGCTTCAGATATGAAAGAGAAATGTAAGAGGTCCTTATGAATGAGCACCATCTACAGAGACCTCCGCTTCATGGCTCCACGCTGTTCTCTTAACATTCTATGTATTTCTTTCATTTTCTTTTCCTATTATTTCTTCTTTCTTTCTTCTTCTCTTTTAGCAAATGCAAAGTGAAGAAGAGAGTTTCTTTTTTCTTCATAATTTCTGTTTTCTGTTGCTTTATAGAAGAGGTACAGATATAGAAAAATACCACGTGGGAAAGGGTCTATTCTCTCCTACTGTTTCTGAGAGTCTCAATGGACCATTCATAGTATACAGCAAGACCTGAAAACTCACTCATTCAATAAACATTAGGTTGGTGCAAAAGTAATTGTAGTTTTGGGCCATGAATTTTAAATCATCATAACTAGGTTCAAATACATCTTTATTAATCAAAATAGGAACCATTACAATCAACACATTTTTGTCAACGAGAAATAAGTTTGTTTATTACCGTAGCATAAAAATCCATGCTTCAGGATTCCACGATCTCTTGGAAAGCATTTTCTGCATCCTGCTGGTCTTGGAAGATGCAAAAAGTTGTCAAGATGCTTGAAGAAGTGGTAGTCACTTGGCGAGAGGTCAGGTGAACATGGCGATGAGGCAAAACTTTGTAGCCCAATTCGTTCAACTTTTGAAGCGTTGGTTGTGTGATGTGTGGTCTGAAGTTTTCATGGAGAAGAATTGGGTCCTTTCTGTTGACCAATGCCAGCTGCAGGTGTTGCAGTTTTCAGTGCATCTCATCTATTTGCTGAGCATACTTCTCAGGTGTGATGGTTTCACCAGGATTCAGAAAGTTGTAGTGGATCAGACAGGAAGCGGACCACCAAACAGTGACCATGACCTTTTCTTGGTGCAAGTTTGGCTTTGGGAAGTGCTTTGGAGCTTCTTCTCTGTCCAACCACTGAGTTGGTCATTGCTGGTTGTCACATAAAATCCAATTTTTATCGCATATCACAATCAGAGAAATGGTTCCTTGTTGCATACAACGAGAGAAGACGACACTTCAAAATGACAATTTTTTGGATTTTTGGTTATCTCATGAGGCACCCACTTATCAAGCTTTTTCACCTTTCCAATTTGCTTCAAATGCCCAACGACTGTGGAATGGTTGAGGTTGAGTTCTTTGACAATTTCTCATGTACTTGTAAGAGGATCAGCTTCAATGATTGCCTTCAACTGGCCTTTGTGAACTTCCAATGGCCAGCCACTGCACTGCTCATCTTCAAGGCTCTTGTCACCTTTGCAACACTTCTTGAACTACCACTGCACTGTACATTTATTAGCAGTTCCTGGGCCAAATGCAGTGTTGATGTTGCCAGTTGTCTCCACTGCTCTGTGACCCATTTTGAACTCAAATAAGACAATTGCTTGAATTTGCTTTTTGTCTAACATCATTTCCATAGTCTAAAATAAATATAAACAGCAAGTAATAAGTCATTAGCAAAATAAACAAATAAATAAATAAAATGAGAA